>JAOQMS010000021.1:35063-45873 GCA_027563885.1 Erythroxylum longipes | reverse complement strand
CATCGATGATGGTCACTCATTGAGTTCGCAAAACTCATCCAAAATTTGCAATTATTTTTTAGGATCAGAAGAATACCCCGTTAGGCCAACGGGAGTATACCTACAACATACAAGTGAAGGATAGAGGTCGGGATCAGTTCGCGTCTGCATTACATTTCCTTAAGTTGTATTGAATTGTTTATTCCGCAACTTTTTGTATAAATTTATATTTCGATATAACCAAAGCGTTTTGTATTTGTGAAAAGGTCCCAAATGGCTATTGAATTTTCTGATGATGGTATTGCTATGATTGAAAATGTTTATGAAATAAAGTGGGCCCGATTTAGTTATCGATTTCTGCACTTTATGTTAGTGGTTTTTAAAAAAAAGAATATTTATACGGAAATATGAATGATTGAGTGCTATAGCACACCACCCTCGCGGGGCACGAGCTCGGACATCACCCATCGATGTCGAGTTCGGGTGGTCTTGCGAGAGTGGGGTGTTAAAATTTGAGTTTATATTGAGATCATGTTATTGGTTGATAAAAAGGAAATGGTTTTTAGCCTATGGTATATTGATAAGTTTTATACATATATATTGGTGTATAACGGTTAACCTAGTACGGGTAAGAGATGTAGAACCAGTTCCGTAACTAATGGTTGACCAGTTGTGGGTAAGAGATGTAGAACCAACTTTGTAACTACCAGTATATAGTGGTTAACTTAGTACAGGTAAGCAATGTAGAATCAGCTTAGTAACTAGTGGTTGACTAGTTGCGGGTAAACGATGCAGCACCAGCTCTGTAACTACTAATGTATAATGGTTATCCTAGTTCAGGTGAGCGATGTAGAAGCAGCTCTGTCAATAGTGATTAATTAGTAGAGGTTAAGCGATGCAGAACCAGCTCCGTGACTTTATGCCTGAGGGTACCATATGACAAAGAAGTTAGCAATAGGCTATGTCGTGTAAGAAATTCATGACATTTTTAATGTCTCCACTATTTATTTGAAAAGCAACAAGAGAAACTTGATTTCGGGAAGCATAAATATGAATGATTGAGTGCTATAGCACACCACCCTCGCGGGGCACGAGCTCGGACATCACCCATCGATGTCGAGTTCGGGTGGTCTTGCGAGAGTGGGGTGTTAAAATTTGAGTTTATATTGAGATCATGTTATTGGTTGATAAAAAGGAAATGGTTTTTAGCCTATGGTATATTGATAAGTTTTATACATATATATTGGTGTATAACGGTTAACCTAGTACGGGTAAGAGATGTAGAACCAGTTCCGTAACTAATGGTTGACCAGTTGTGGGTAAGAGATGTAGAACCAACTTTGTAACTACCAGTATATAGTGGTTAACTTAGTACAGGTAAGCAATGTAGAATCAGCTTAGTAACTAGTGGTTGACTAGTTGCGGGTAAACGATGCAGCACCAGCTCTGTAACTACTAATGTATAATGGTTATCCTAGTTCAGGTGAGCGATGTAGAAGCAGCTCTGTCAATAGTGATTAATTAGTAGAGGTTAAGCGATGCAGAACCAGCTCCGTGACTTTATGCCTGAGGGTACCATATGACAAAGAAGTTAGCAATAGGCTATGTCGTGTAAGAAATTCATGACATTTTTAATGTCTCCACTATTTATTTGAAAAGAAACAAGAGAAACTTGATTTCGGGAAGCATAAATGTTTTATATTAAATATTGAATTATGTAAATTGAGATAATTTTGTTTTAGAGAGGTTTAAATAATTAAATATGATTTGATTAGAAATTCTAGCACTCATTGAGCTCATTTAGCTCACTTTCTTTTCTGTTTTTAAATGAAACCTCCTAGGTGCACGATCAGGGGCTACAATAGCAGGGACTCTACCTCATGACTAGTCAACTTTGTCATGTGCTGCTATATAGGCATCTTTGCCTTGTAAATATTTTTTTGAACATTTGCATCTTTATGGATATGTTTTGGACTATATTTTGTGTAAAGAATGCATGTATATAAATGTTTTAAAGTTAAATGCACGAATATGTCCGAGTTTATTTTTGAGATTATTGAAGTGATTGTTGAGATTGCTTGTGAATGGACTTAAAAGTCTAAAATTTGTAGTGGGAATTTTGAGATAATTATAGAAGTGTTTTGCACTTTTACAAAACTTTTGAAAATTTTGTGTAGGTCAAAATACAGCCATTGTGCTGTCGAAATTTTTAATAAAGCTCCACTATTTATATCTTTTTAATGTTAAGTTAAAGCTTTCTTGGTAAAATGGGCAATAGGCTTAACTCTACGGGAACTTTCCAGTTAGATCAGATATTAACTGGAGGGTTACCGTGAGGTGTCGAGTAAGCCGTCTAGTCATTTCAGGATAGAGGTCTATCAATAATATGATAGGAATGATTATAAATTACAATCGTAGTTCGTAATTAAAATTTGAAAACTAAAATACCTTTTAATTTATAAATAATTTAGAACTATAGATCAAAATCGACGTCTAACAATATTTTAATTACTTTATTCATAAAAAAAAACATAAAATGTGCTAGTTTTATCGTTTCACTAATATCTCGCCTTGATGAAACTATAATTAGGAACAATTTAGGAATAAAACATAAATTCAAATTGAATCTCATAATTGTGTTCTTATTGCAATTTCAATTGTACAGTAATTATTGCAAGGACTTTACCTTTATTATTAAAATATCAAATATAATTAACAAAATACATAAAGGTAAATAGTGCTTTTTATTAATTATGTCACAAAATTTACAATCAACTCATTAATTGTAAGGCATACACCAATAATCCCCCATTTACACTAAATAAATCGCTTAAGTATCATATACTATAACTTTATATAACAATTATGCTACCGATGGAACAATAGATTAGTGAAAGAACTCCACCATATTTTTTACAGTGAGCATTTGCTTAAATCTTTTAACTTTCATCTTAATTATCATTATGATTAAAAAAGATGCCTAAATACATATTTGGATCTTTGATGAGACCTTAACTCCTTTTCTATGTACAATAACTCTAATGTCCCACATTACATTACCATTTTAACAATGCAAAAAACCATATCACCTGTATTAACGAACTTATTGATCCAAATAAGCTAAGTTAACGTACTTAGTACACAAGGCTCTCCGCTTTACGAAGCTCTAGAGAGGGTCATAGATCTTCACGACCTTCCCCTTGTATTTTTTACAAAGTGGTTATTCTGTGATTCGAACTTGTGACCTTCTAGTCACAAAAGAGCAACTTTTATCAATTGATTCAAATAATATTTTACTAATTAAAAATGTATTATAGCTTAATTAGCAATTAATACTATATTGGAATCTTTCCAATCTCAAAATAATATTGTTCTAAAGAAATAAAAGTAAAATATTTCTTTACTAGGATTTACTTCAAAACCTATTATTCATATGAAATTGAACTCAAATATCAAATTTTATAATAGAATAATGAATATCTTTAATACTTTATGAATATCAAATATCTCAAATTCTAAAACCCTTTTAGCATTATTTATGTACTTGGGACTAAAATAAGTAAATAACTTTGGTATCTATCTCTCTATAGATCTAATTTCTAGATTAAGTCATTAACCTTTTGTATCCAAAAAGAGTTATTCTTGGACTCTCATATTTTCAATAATTAAAATATGAATTTTGTTCTCTACAAGCAATATGTCTCTATATATTGCTACTAAATAGTGTAACTATACTTCCACTAACCTTTTTATAGACATTTTAAATTAACAATCATTTCTAAAACAAACTCTTTAAATTCATCATGAAAGTAAAATTTTCAATTTCTTGTAGCCTAAAGTATACATCAAATATATCAACAAAGGCACTAGTAAGAGTAAGATAAAATTTGAAAAGTTCAAATATTATGCAGTAAGCCCAAGCCCAGCTCGATCAGGCTTCAGGTAGTAGTGAGCTCGAGCTCAAATTGATCGAGCTTCAAGCTATAGGGCTAGGGCTTGAGCTTGGGCTCAGGCCTGAGCCCTAAGCCCAACTTGCTTTTTCTAATTTAAAAATATTTTAGTTTTTAAAATGGGTCATTTAATATGGATTTTTTTATAAAATGTGTATATTAAATGTACATAAAAATTTGAAATGAATAAATTCAAACTAAATTTATTAAAAAAGAAAGTGAACCGAAAAATTTTATATGAGAAATGCAACATTCATTTAATTAACATAATTGCTTGATAAAAATGACTATCAAAGTAGGGGTAAGGCTACATACTACTGGACCTTCTCAGACCTCGTGTTTCAGCAGGACTCTCATTAGGTGGTGTTGTTGTTTTTAATGGTGTTAATAAAAATGAGTTTTAAAAAATGTATACGTTAAATGTACATAAAATTTTGAAATGAATAAATTGAAACTAAATTTATTTTAAATAAAGTGAATTAAAAAATTTTACATGAAAAATGCAACATTCATTTAATTTACACAATTGCTTAATAACAATGAGTTTTTTTAATGTCTATATTAAATGTACATAAAATTTTGAAATAAATAAGTTTAAACTAAATTTATTATAAAATAAAGTGAACCAAAAGATTTTATGTGAGAAATGTCACATTCATTTAATTGACATAATTACTTAATAAAAATTAGTTTTTAAAATTGTATATATTAAATGTACATAACATTTTGAAATGAATAAGTTCAAACTAAATTTTGAAATGCATAAATTAAAACTAAATTTATCTTGATATTAGTTTGGATTTTAAATGTTCTTGTTGCTGGTTATACAATCTACGCATATATATAATCAATTCTACAAATTCATGAATCAATTTATGCAACAAACAAAACAATAATACTTTGAAAATCATTTTATTATCAAAACAAAAAAGTATCATTGTGCTAATATTATCCAAAATTTTTAATAATATACATAATTTACAAAACGTCAAAATGAAATTATCAATTATAGCTTGAGAGTAAAGAGTGAAGACTAGAGAACAAATATTGAAGTTGAGAAACCAGACAAAGACAACATTTTAAGACCTACATAAAAACATACAAGTAAATAATTATATCTTTAATTATAAAAAAACCAAAGCAATCATATGAAAAATAAGTAATTCCAGAAACAAACATTAAACATAACAAACCCGCAGTGAAAGGGGATAGCTAATCGTTATAATTAGGATCATCAATAATTCACACTATTTCATCTAAATGTAGAAACATTATTATGTAAATTATATATAATAATTTAATAATTGCATTAAACGCGTTTTAAACATATGATAATAAATAATTAAATACACCTTCATCGACGAATATTTTTCAAATTTTTTTAGTTCAAAGAATGGTTTCCTTCGTACTAGAACTTTTATTAATATAAGCAGACAGTATAAGATAAGATAATATCATAAAGAAAAATACGCAAAATTGATATATCATAAAGAATAGAGTGTACCCTTAATTTCTTCATCATCTAACCAATTTCGGGCACACATAAGGGCTTCTGCAGTACTAAGATGAAGTCAAGCACAATAAGGACTAATAACCCAACCGCCAACACTAAAAGTAGACTCTGAAACAATAATAGATGCCAGAATTGCTAAGAGGTCGTGCAATTACTTACATTATCAGTAAATCATTTATATGGTTCTTCCACCATAGAAATACATCGAACTTCACACCTTCAACTTCAGTTGCACAATATACCATTAAATATTTGCCGAACTTCACCACATTATAAAAAGTCCTAGCCCTTTTTTCTTTTAATAATTTGGTTTCACATTGTTCTTAGAAGAAGCTAAACTTGAACATGAACCTTAACTTGATCTTGAACTTGAAGTTGGAGCCGAACTATTGTGATCCTAATTATTGTCTAATATTAGTTGATAATCATTAAATAAGTTATATCAAAATTGTTTAATGACATCAACATGCTCTTGGGCCCGATCACCATATAATATGTCATAATAAAAATAAACCCCCTCTATCTTATACGATGGGTCCAACACAGAAATAATTGCTCTAGTATGTCGAATCGTATACCAATAAAAATTAAGCTTCTCATCATCTACCTTGCTATAACCCAAATCATCTTATTAGAATCAAATATCCAATCAGATAAAACTTTCTTGATTTTTCACATATTGCTAAAACAACTAAGCGAAGTTAGATATTTTGTTCCTAAGAATAATTCAATAGTAATATAAAATATTTCCATCTTCGTACAAAGTTCTTTAGCCAACTCCTATTGCACTTCTACAGGTAGGCAGGTATAGTGAGAATCTCTTTGTCGTAGCTTAATAAACACCTCAACATATTAGGTTTTTGACTCCAACATCTTGAAGGTTGAATTCCATATCGTAGGATAATCTAATATCAACTTCTTTGTGTATGGAATGCATAGTTGTTGTGTAGTTTATTCAAAATTTTCAACTTTTTTGGTGTTGCACTCCAATATACTACAGTATCCCATATCAACTCTACTACTTTCTTTATCATCTCTAACTTGTCCTTCACAATCAAATTCAAAATATATGCCAAACAACACATATGGAACAACCTCCCACAAATTAACAAGCTCCCAACTTGTACCTTATTCTGCACTTTTCAATCACCACATTATTTATATTATAATTGTCGAGTATTATGGTAGACATCTTGGTGTCAATATTCCAATCCATTAGACGTTGGACCAACACAATTGTTAACCTTTTGCTTGTATGTGGCGTTGACATATAAATGAACATAGCATTCACAAATATTAAAAAATACCGACCATAATATAATTAAAAAATAAATGATAACAATATTAACAAATATAATTTACCTTAGTAGTCCACTGTGTAGAGTCTAGTCATTGTCAATATAGTGTGTCTTTATCATCATATAAACCTTCTTTTAGTTATCGGTTGCTCATATGTTCGATGTGATGGAAACTCGTCCTTTAATACTTGACAACTTTTTTAATGTTTCTTTTTTTTTAATCCTTGTATATCTTAAAAATGTCTTTCTTCAAGTTATTCTGAGTTAGGATCTTAAAGGTTGGTTGTAAAGAGGTGAGCAACTTCATAAGTCTTTTGTTATCAACTATAAAGAGCGAATGTTCATCACCAATAATTATACTAGCTATTGAAAACACTAATATGTTACTATCATAAACTGTAGCAGTCATTTCATTCTTTCCTCTCATTAACTTAGGGGTAAAAAATATTTGACCTTCTAATACAATCCTCTTTCTATTACGCTACTTCATATGTCTTTTTAAATGTGAGGTTCCTCCTTTTGAACTCCTAATCAACATCTTGTGACAATATTTACATTCAACCCTCTCTACTCTGTCCATTGATTTAGTCTTGTTTAAGTGATTCCAAACATCACTTCTCAATAGACCTGTACTCTTTGGTATTGAATTAGAGCTCTCTATTGAAGAATTATGCTCTGAAACAATCATTATATATGAATATATAAATTATTCGTGGACATTTACATATATATTTACACTTTGATAAACATTTAACAATTAAATTAATGATGATGATAATGGTAATGAAAGAATAATCAAAATCTAGCAAGTTTATTATTGTTTCAATTTAGATGCATGAACTTTTGAAATAAATTCTTTGATTCATATATGTTTTGGTAATGGTAAGTTTAACATTTTGAATGATTGAAGGGACATCCATATAACATTCATAGTTTCTAACTAATTATATTAGATGGACATAGCTACTATGAATAATGGGACTCATTGGGTCAAGCATTTCCAAATCAAGATGTGTAATTACTTGAGAAAACAGAATTAGTGTATAAAACTAATAGCAGTACCAACCATAATACTTACATAGGAATCTAATACTACTTAATGATGCATATAAAATGATGATACTAATAAAAATATTCATTAAAAAAGTAAATGAAAACAATAATGTAGTAAATGAAATAGTGTCATTACCACACAAAAAAAACTAGCGGTTTGTTTTTTATCTATGCGTGGTATGCACTGTAATGCCTCAACATATACCCTGAAAGTATTATAGCATGTCTAGGGTGTACTAAGAAGTGAACATAATGAATTAAGTACATCTAATGATAATAAGAGACATAATGGTACTTATGTAAAAGACATGGGTAAATAGGTAATTTGTTTGTGTCGGCATGGAAGATGTAGTTAGATGTGAAATATGTATGGGAATTTTGATATGTTTGCTTGGATTATGAACATTATATGAGGAGAATTGGTAAAGAAAGTATCCTATTTGCTTATGAGATGCTTTTAGTTAAAATTGGATGTATTTTTGTGTTGCTCTTACATTATAAGACCAAAGTTAGTTGATTTGGGATGTGCACCTCGCTAAATGGATGGGTTTCACTTAACAGACTTCTGTAATTTGGCCATATCTTGGCTTCTAGACCTCTAAATTGGATAATTCTAATTTTAAATTAACCTAGAGATATAGGTATAAAACTTTGATGAAGGAACCAAAATTTTATTGTGCCTCTAAGAGTTTTGAATTCTGTTTTGAAGTTAAGTTCTGGCCACTATCCTTGTTTTCAAACAGCCTGTTGTTTTTAGGGTATAACTCCAGATATAATTAACCAAATTGCATGAAACTTATGCCATTATAAACTTAGACATCTGAGAATGAAATAAATTGATAAAATTATAGGCCAATGTAGGAATTAAAGAAAGAAGAAGGACCAATATGCAATTTTCCTAAAGTCAACTCATGGACCAATAAGATTAAACCATGTGTGTCCAATAGAATTGTAACACATGACCCAATAGAATAGTAACACATGGTCCAATAGAATTTTAACACATGGTCTACTAGAATTGTAACACGTGGTCCAATGGGATTGGAAGACATAATCTAACAAGATTGTGACATATGGTCAAATGAGATTGAAACATATGTCTAAGATTAGAAAATTCATGAAAAGGCATATGGAGAGAGAAGATGGACGACACTTTGATGGCTTAAGTTCAGATTTTTCTCCTCTCCATTTTGGCTTCTTCATCCCATCATTTTTCACCTAGTGATTCAAACAAAGCCAAAGAGGAAGCGAAGGCAAACTACTTTTCCAATTTTAAGGTTTGGGACTTCACTTAGTTAATTTCTATATTTGTGCACATTTGAATGTGTAAAAAGATTCATTTGGATGTGGAATGGTTGTTGGGATGATACTTTGGTGCTATTTTGGTGTTTTCTTGTATAAAATTGGTTGAATATGATAAGAGATTATCATGTAGTGGAATTCCATCTAGGTTTTGTTGAACCAGTTACATTGTTTGGGTCATAAATCATCATAAATACCTCTAAATTTGATGATTTTAGTTGCATATAAAAACTAAGACATAGAACTAGAAATCTCTAGAAGAGAATCTGGCTTAGTTCTGGCTTTATGATGTTGGAAATTGGGATAGAAAATGGTAACCTAAAGTTTCCCCTATTTTGGAGAAGCGTGTGATATTTGTTCTATAGCTCATATGTTAGAAGTCAAAATGGCTTGACCTTTAGTGTTTTGGAAACTAAAGACACAGATAGACAAATTTCTAGAAGACCAAGAAACCCAGCTCTGATTGTTTTCATACGAATATTAAGCAACAACTAGACCCCTTCAAGTGATTTGTTCTAGACTGATAGTTTGCCTATTTTTAGACCACTTTAGGGTTTAGCTCAAATTGCACTGTTTGAGTTTGTTTTTATTTCTGATTTTTACCAAAATTTTATCCGAACCATTTTGAATGTGTATGAACCTTTTCAAACACCTAGAAATAAATGAAATAGGACTTATCACTTGTGAATTGGGAGACTAAACATTGGAATATAAGATTGAGCATAATGCATTCCAAAGAAAATTTACATGTACATAAATAATTGGTATGCATATTCATTACTCATATGTGTATAGTATGATTATACAAGGCTGATTTTGATACCTTTCTAATGGTGGTAAGCCATGAATTGCATGTATAAACACAAATATAGATTTTATGACATGAAATATATTTCATATGATTTGTTAATATATGAATTATGAAATTTGCAAATTGTTAAAGAAAATGATATAGTGCCTGCTCTATTATCTTAGTTGTGGATAGATAGGCATGCCAATAAGGTTACAGTGTAGCTACTACAGTTTGACACCACCGGTGTCCACAGTTCAATACCTTTGGGTATCCACAGTTTGATATCTTCGAATATTCACAACACCCATTATCCACACCTATAGAAAATGTGTAGGCCTAACACAGAAAGTAAAGTAAAGAGATATAAATAAGAAATACAGTATGACAACATAAATAATCAGTATATGAATGAGCATTTAATTTGAATTGATAATTTGTATCATTGAGTGTTGAATATCAATGTTTGAGTTTTTAAGGTGAGTTTATGGTATTTAGAAAAAATATTGAAGCATGTTTGCATTATTTATTTGATTAAGCATGCCATCATTATTTATATTTGTGTGATGTTCATGAATATATGTGCTTGGCTGATGACTACTGTGAGTAGTCATACAAACTAAGTGCTTCCCTACTAAGCTTTCAAGCTTAGCATGGGTGTTAATCCGTATAGGTCCAAGTCATAGGAGTGAGGTACTGGGAATATCTGTAGGGACCAAGACTAACAAATAGAAGAAAAAGTACTTTTGGAAGGCGTTTTTAGTTAAAGATGACTGTACATGTAATGGTTAAAGGAAATTGTATGTCTTTTTTTAGATTACCAAGTAAATGTAAAGATGTATTACTATTGTTAAATGATAATGTTAAGCATTGGGGAGTTTTGTAATGTGTATATGTATAGCATTGAATAGAATTGTATACCTTG
>JAOQMS010000021.1:0-34963 GCA_027563885.1 Erythroxylum longipes | reverse complement strand
AATAAGTTTCTTCATATTGTAAAAACTATCAACCATTGTGTGATCAGGAGGCAATGATTTATTATACCATCCAAGAACTTTATTAAGACTACGATCAGAAATATATCCTTCAGACTTTATGTTCAAGATACGAGCAATTGATGATAATCGAGTCATTGTGTCACAATTTGGCAATAGTTCTTGGTCAGCTGAGTGTAGTAAGTCAAAAAAATGTTTGGATTGTGGGTTGGGTTCTTCTTCAAGATTTTCTATATTTTCCTGAAAGTTATAACCGGCTGCATCATAAACCATTTGCATTTAAGGATTTTCATTTGCATCTACATTATTTGTTCTAAATCCAATCCCCTTTCAAACTTATTTCCTTTTGACGATTATGCTTCATTATCCCTTGAGGTACTACTAATCAACAGTTTCCCATATCATGTCCACTCAAAATAATTTGGGACAAACCCTCTTCTTAACAAATGTCCATTCACTTCATCAATGGGAAGGAAACGAATGTGCTTGCACTTTTTACATGGACATCTGATCTTTAGCCTATCCATATATGCAAGTTGAGAACATGCATAATGAATAAAAGCTTCAACTCCCTCAACAAACTCAGGATTAATGAAACCATCACTTGATAATTGTCTATACATCCAAGATCTATCAACATTACTCATTTATGCAAAACTGTTTATTTAAAACAGTGATTCCATAGTTAGTATTTTAGAAGTTCTCTAAAATTTACATAACATCTAAACTTTACACAAAATCCCATAAGTATTAGCCGATCGAATTAATCATCTACAATTGGTTTCAAAACTATGGTACATGGCATTGTTTTCACCTGTGAATCAAGAAAACAAGTTCTAGCTGTAACTCTTAGGCTCGTGGAATTTTTCATCGATAAGCCTCACGGGAATTGCATCACGGGTTTCCAGTCTATACACCGTGCTAGGGGTTTATTATGGAAAGCAATTGTCTTGTCTATGAAACGTATTAATTCCTTATGTAAATACTAAGTTTGCATTAATCAAATCGAAGTTGAAGTATTAACCGATCTAATTAATCATCTACAATTGATTTCAAAACTATGGTACGTGGCATTGTTTACACTTGTGAATCAAGAAAACAACTAGGCTTGTGGAATTTTTCACCGATAAGCCTCACGGGAGTTGCATCACAGGTTTCCAACCTATATACCGTGCTAAGGGTTTATTATGGAAAGCAATTGTCTTGTCTATGAAACGTATTAATTCCTTATGTTAATACTAAGTTTGCATTAAGCAAATCGAAGTTGAAGTATTAACTGATCAAACTATAACATCTCAAACTAATTCCACATACAGTAAATACTTAGAATATTAAAGAAAAACATAAAAACTCATCAATGATTATAATAATATTCTAAACAATAACACAAAATGACCTCCTTGCATTCACACAAAATTCAAAGGTATCATAATCATATTATTAAAGCAATATATATGGTAAATATTAGTTGGACGACTAACCTACATGGATGGACATTTTCATACTATAACAAAAAAGATGAGCAGCGCTTTCTAACACAATATAGGGCTTGCAAAAAAGAATATAAAATATTTAATATAAGATTGAGAAATTAAATTATGATATGTATTACATGATAGAATCTAAACATGTCGTTCTTGTCAACAATAATGACAATATTTTGATGTAAGTAAATAAGGCATCAAATAGAGAAATCAATAAACTCAAATATTCATTATCTAAATTCATTATAGGTAGTGAAATTTTGAATAACATGCTTGGAGCCTAAAAGAGTTATAATGATAAATACGAATTGGTTTTACTTATAAAAGTGAACCTCTAATTACAAGACACTTTTTGTAAGGGGTAAGCATTTATAAGATGAGTTATTGCCTAAATTACCAAATGAGCATATAACATCCAATTATATGCATTAAAGCTTGAATGCTCATACATTATCATTCAATTCTCAACAAAAGAAAAATTTTATGCACTGTGAGAATTCTAGACTTAGAGTACATGACATTAAAGCAAAAATTGACAAAATTTTCATATAAGGTCATCTTAAAAGAGCACAAAAGAATATCACCAATCTCACTAGCACAAAAGAATATCACCAATCTCACTATCATTATAGCGTCACATTTTATAAAAGCCATTACATATGCCCCATTTGTCATAAGGGTAAATATGCATATCATCTGTCAATTCATTTGCTAAGAATCAAAGTCACAAAAGAAGAGCTCATAATCACCAAAATTTTTGGAAGAAAACATTATATGAATTGCATCAGAAAGACTTAAAAGAATATAATACATATAAACTTAAAAGTATAGAGACATTAAAAAACTCTAGACGTATGCATAATTGAGAATGAGATATTAAAATTAAAATGCACGATGCAATATAAGCTAAAAAGATCAAGGACTTCAAAACATCTTTATCAACCTTTACTATAGTGATGAAAAAATTAAATAGCTCTAATAATAAGAATGAATTCGTTTAAGTAGACTATTCAATGTTAAGTCAAATTTTATAATGTGAAAACATTTACATGATGTGTCAATAAATAAATCTTCATATAAGCATGTTGCATCTTTTAAATATATACAAAATCACTTTTTTAAATATTCTAAATCTTCTAAATATATACAAAATCACATGTTAAAATATTTTAAATATATGAATCGTCTTTTAGGTCTCATATAAAAGAGTCATGTAATTCACATTAGGAAGATTAGCATTTAAGGGAAAAAAGGCATAATTTTTATTTAAAAAATTTAATATTGTTGTCAATAATATATAGTCCAGTATCTTCAAATTAACATAAAACAAGTTCATAATTATTATAGATCACATTATAAATAAAAAGACATGAAACATGTTATGGCTTATTATAGGCCATATTTCAATCGAAAAAGTATATTGTAGTCACATAAAAGAACTCTTATTCACCACTACATTTAAAAAAGACCTAAAATATACACTTGCCTTGGTCTTATAGGTCTTACTCATATGACCATTATAATTTCAATCTTTTTATGTGGGACACTATTTTTGTGTTAATTATTAATATATCAATAGAAATTGTTTGTTTTTGAAACAATACTTATTAAATATATCCAAAAGTATGAGTAAACTCGAAGCACTTAAAGTTTATTTTAGTACTTAGGATGTATTGATTTCTTTATTTTATAAGTCAATATATTAAATGAGTATTAATATCCAACATTTAACTATTTTCAATCTTTATTAAGACATTTTGGACAATTATCGTATTAGATATTTTTAAGGCAAATCCTTGCAAAATGTACAAGGAGAAATGTGTATAATTACAAGAAGATCAATGCTTCTAAAATCGAATAATCTAGAAAATGGAAGTTGAGTAACATAATAAATCACATTAGAAGCACAATGTAAATAAGATGTTAACATAGATTAGGCACTTTAAGCAATTTGTTAATTCCCCATTGATAAACCATGACAAAATTGGAGTATGGTTCTGAATAGGTTACGTAAACATGACAAAATTGGAGTTATATATACTTAACATGGAAGTCTCTATCTAAGGGACATTTAATCGAACAACTTATAGGCAAGATGTATTATCTCTAACCTTCTATAAAACAAATGCATTTTTCCATTATTTACCAATAACAATACATGTAAATAATAAATAAACCAACAATGACACAAAAAAAAGCATAAACCAACAATTAACACAAAACCCACCACCCACCACCCACAACCCACCTACAGTATACATATATATAACTATCTAAGAGCTTCGTTTTTTGGAGACAAAATAAACCCAATAAAGAGCTTACCAGAAAATGACGCACGACGAGCCAAAAACAGGTAGAAACCGATGGTGGAAGCAACCAAAATCAGAGAAAACTGACGCAGCTGAGGGGGGAGAGAAGAAAAATAGTAGAGGGAGAGGGGGGTCGTGTTAAGATGATAAATAAAACGACGTCGTTTGGTGAACAACTTGTTATTTATCGACGAAACATATTTTCCGTCGGTATTTAATTTCACCAATTATCGCGCCATGTGTTACCGCCTTATTTTGCGATAGATTAAGTATTCCGTCGGTAATTTGTAGTTTCTTGTAGTGTTTTAACAATGGATAGCAAGGACTGTCGGAAAAATAACGATGGAATATATACCGTCGGTAAACAACTGACGCTAACTATTAGACAAAGCATATTTCACTGACGGAACTATTTTCGTTGGCACATTTCTGTCACTATTTAATTGCAAGAAGCATTTCCGCAATTTTTACCGATAGGCATGGTTTTGTTGTCATTATATTTTATTGGAAAATTTGCGCGGATGTTTTCCCTTCACTTTTACCGACAAAAATTTTGTCTGTTGCAAAATGAAATTTTTCATGACAGTTTTATCGATGGATAGTATTTTTCCGTCGGTAATTAGCTGCGAAATTATTTCGTTGGTAAATTTCCGCCGCTAATATATGATTTTCTTATAATGAAATAATGGGCGGGCTACGAGCATGACCCGGTCAACTCAAGCTAAAAACGTGTCAGACTAATTTTGCCATCCCTTAACATGTTAAACATAGCACTGAAAAACAAAAATTATTGCTCGAGTACTGCAGTATGTAGCCCAGGATATGAAGCTTCAATTCGTTCGTTCTGCCGACATATGTAATGTGGCAAGTCATATGACATTGAAAATTACAGTTTGTTTGCAGCAAAATAAAAGGCAACGTGAAGGATACAAATCAAAGATTTGTTTTCTAATGCAAAATTGAATGAATGTCCAACATCTATGTCCCCAGCAGCTCTCCTGTCGTTTTCCTCGTCTATAATCTCGTAATTCAAATTGCTATATAGAAGACCCTACGAAGTTGTGTACCTTCCGTTGATAAATTTGTTTTGATTATATCTTGATTATATCTAGGCTGAGGTCAATATTTATTTACGTCTTACCTCTTTTATAAATCTGCTATATAAACTAGACTGGTATATAAGCTAAAAATCTCACGATACAAACTCTTTTTTTTTAAATTGAGGAACTCACTGTTGTTATTACTGAGTAAACCTTCAAATTGACGTAATAGCATGTAAATCAGGCCAACTGGATATTTCACACTAAACAAGCCTTATACGACAGGCTCGATCGAGAGAGTGTAAATAAGAGATTCGAATATAAGATCTTTTGACCTCATATCTCTTACTCTACCAACTCAACTATCCTTAAGATGCCTCGTGATACCACTTTTCTGAGACTTATCAATAAAATATCATACTTACTTACATGTAGAGAATTGAACATAAAAAAAAAAATTATATCAAAGTTGTGTTTACATATATCAAAAATTAAATAAAAGAATACTAGGGTTAAAGAAATTATATACATAAAATAAGAAATCTACGGGTGATTTTGTATTTCAATAATTTACTAAAAAATAAAGTAAAATTTTGTTGTTATTTTTTTCCATCCTAACAGTGATATAAGAAATTGTAGTAGAAATTTATTTATTTAAAATTTTAAATAAATCTATATTTGATCAATGTTTAATTAAAACTATTTTAATGTCGAATAAATTTAAATTAATTCGGTGGTGATGCTTAGATTAAAATAATAACTTAATTATTAAGAATTTGCAAAACCTTAATTATGATAAAATTTAAGATTCTATTAATATCATTTCAAAAACATTAAAATGTAGTATGATATTATAAATAACTATAAAAACTTATTTAAATTTTAAAAAAAATAATAGAATATAATTTATGCATTTAACCTAAACAAATCATTATCACCGTCCAAATTGTATATAGGTAAGTCATAATTTAATGAATGCCCTTATGAAGTAGCCCTCCCCGGCTGTCAAATGATTGGAGACCCAAAATAAAAACAAAAGAAGCTACAATCATGCACAGGCACAGGTTTATATATCAATAAATCACTTCCTTTTCTTTGAATATTGGCAAAGAAACTTGAGGATCGTGAATTCGTAAGTTGTACGTAAGCTTGGCAAAGAAACTTCCATTTCTCTACCTGTTTTTGCTACAAAGAAGACTGGAAGTTCATCAACTTTAAGGATCTTGATTAATTAACTTGACAAGTAATTTTCCAAGCTCGCGAGAAAATATCTAGATAAAACAAGGGTTACGAAAGACAAAAACAGAAGTAGATGAGAGATCATGCACTTCGGTTTTCTTCTCTCGTATGGCCGAAGAGAATGTCTTTCAAATAATGCCTTGGAGTATTTTGGCTAATGTTGTTAAGGTTGCTTCGCTTGTCCTTATCCTCTCTCTCACCATTCCAGTAAAGTCAATTATTCTGCCATGTTCAGAGCAGTACAGGGGATGACCTCCACATGGTCCGATGCACAACCACATGCGAATTTCGAGGGAGAAGAGACAGCCAAATGTGCCAAAAAATGGGATTTTAATTGCTTCGCCATGTGAAGGTTACTGCAGGCGTTCTCCTCGGGGTACCATAGATACTTCTTATGGTGGTGGGCCTCTGCAATTGCTGTCAAATTAGCCACTGAATTAAATGAGAGTTACCTTTTCTTTTTCTTATATAAAGTTTTGATACAAGAACTCATCCCTCGTATGGGTCATTGACATTTGCAAACCCCTATGATGGTGCCGTGAAACTAGTATAAACAACCTAACTATAATAGATGGTGGATTCAATTTCAAGTCTTCTTTAGGTAGGGTTATGATTAGTATGCAGTGTGATGAAGCAAGAAGAGAGAAAGGAAGCCTTTGAATTTGGTTTCTTGATGTTTGAATGTTTGTCTCCATTTAGCAGACCAGGATGGGCCTTTAACTGAATCCTACAAGGATTTTATTATAGGGATGGCAAAATAAATATTGTTCAAACTAATCCAATTTAAAGTTAATAGAAAGTTTTGAGGGCAAATTAAGTATTCTTTGACCTAATCCAATCTAAAGTTAATAGAGAAGTTTTAAATTAGACTTACTTTTTTACAAATCAAAATTTTAATTAAGTTTAGACTCTATGATCCAACTCAATCTAATGTCTAAATATATTATATAATAAAAATAATGTTATTTTATTATATTAAGTTATTAACAAAATCAGTGTCATTTTAAAATTTGTCATCTACATTATTTTAAGTAGTGATAAATGATTACTAACCTTAACTCGTTAAAAATTTGTAATCTCTACGTTCTTTTCCTCGTTCTTTTTCTCTACTTCAACGTTATTTGCTTCTTTGACTTCTCTTCCAATCCTTCACTCTTTCATTGTTTTTTGTCAATTCTACTCTTAATAGTTAGACGCTTTTCTTGTGTTCTTCAATTCTTTTGTATCCATTTCTGCCTTTAATTTCCTCTTTCTTCCTAGGTTTGTTGTTTTAATTCTTAGTTTTTTTTGGAAGGTTTCTCCATTGTTAGAGAAGCATAAACAAAAATTTGGCCGATTAAGTTTTGGCTCGAAGAAGTTGAAGGGTTCGAAGCTCGCTCATACCTAACCTAAAATTGAAATCTCCCTAGATCGCCAAGACTCAACATCAATATATTCATTACAACATAACAAAGCTCTTCTATCATATTTGATGGGTATTTTTATTCTAATTTGCTTTGGATAGAATATGAAAAAGAGTGGAAACTAAACTGTTTGTGTTTCTCAATAGCCATCCACTTCTCTCTCTCTTTCGAGTTGACTTGACCCTATTAAGTTTCGAGCGAAATAAAACTTAGATTGGATTCAAGATTAAACTAAATTATTCAAATCCAATTAGAAATGCTTAAAATCTAATCAAAATCGAATTCAAGTTTATATTGCATGATCTAAGTTCAATAAAGTCTTAAATAAAACTCGAGGTAAAATAAAAAAGTTTTATTGACCAAATTTAGTTTGACAATTGCAACCCTAATTTTACATGAACAAAATGTATGCATTATTATTATTATTAATCTCTATAACAAACGGAAAGCCCTTTCATTACTGAATTACTCTTCTTATTATGATAATAATATGATAAATTCATCAAGCAAGCAAGTAGCTTTGGCGACTGCTTATTGCTTACTTGCTTTTCACCGACTAGGCAACCAGGCAGTCCCGTGAGTAATTATTCTGTAGTTGCTTAGAATATAAAAGAGAGACAGGTGGTTATAGAGGTTGAGACCCACTCCATTCAGGTTGAGTACACTCTTACACTAAAAACAACTCCACTTAGTCCTTAGGTTGCACAGGCAAGCAATGATTTGTCCAACCTACTTGGATTGATACTAGACATCAAATACTTTAGTAATAACAAAGAACGGTCTGCCCCTAGCTTTTATTTTTTCACAATTGTATTAAGTAGGGGTGGATGAGTTTAAGACAAAATTTTTATTAGGTGCGGAATGAACTCTGCTAAGCCTTTCTATAGAACAAATTGAATTTGGCCAAAAGCTACAGAAGTGTCATAATTGGAAGCATGTGATTTTTGTGAGCGAAAATTGGAATTTACCTGATTGAACCGCTCAACCACTAACCTACTTAGCTCATCCAAACCCTCGCATCCCCAAAATCGCCAACTTGATTTAGCTTTCATAATATAAACACTAACAAAAATGTATTAATAACTTCTAAGGTAAGTATAGTGACTTCATTCTTATATTAAAAAGTAAAATTTAATATATTTAAAATCAGTTTATGAGTATTTGATATATGAAAGTCCAATTGATGACATAGTATTGCTTCTAAGATAACATTAGGAGTCCAGGTGAACCATTATATATATATATATTTCATTTCTTCGCAGCAAAATTTCAACTTGTCTCAGTGGCTTTCGGCTTTTGTTTAGGTAGTAGTTATTAAATGTTTGATTTGAAGTTAAGGTAGAAAGAGGAAAGAAAAAGATTGTTGCTTAATTTGTTTGGTTGAGTAACGCAAATGCTTTATACTATCTTTTACAGATTTGGATTTTGAGTCCTTGTATCTTCCAGGTTATCATGATTTAGAACCACCACGTTTGTCTAATTCCAATATGATCCAAATCATCTTAATACAACATAATAACATAAAAGAAATTAATGAAAAACATCAACTTAGTATGGTTTAGATTTATCTCAACACCAGCTTACAGACAATTACTTCAACTACACATCTCTTTTGTTGCTTTCCAAGAAATGAATCGACTCGCTGCAAATAATTGAATAAATTCCAGCTGCGTTTTTTCCCTAATCGAACTTCATCAATTCTTAATCTCGTCTTCATCTAACAATTCTAATTATGTTTTTTTTTGGTTGTGATTTTCAATTTTTGTCTAACGTTTTTACTTTTTTGTTTTCCTTTTAAATAAAATCAAAAAATTGTTTGACTGTTAGTGTTAATATAATTATATTTTTATTCATGATAATAATTACATGTTAGATAAAATTTAAACATAAATTATTTTTAATTAAGCAAATTTATTTTAATCTCTTATATGATATTTATTGGCAAATTATTAAAATAAATAATTTATTTTAATTTGTAGTTATAAATTAATATTTATTTAAAATATATTTTGATTATTAAATCAAATTTTATTTAAAAATTTATATATTTTAAAAGTATTTAAATTTAATTACATTATTAATAATTAATTTTAATTAATTAAATATATAATATCAAATTAAATTCTTCATAATTTTTATTAAATTTTAATATATTAACTAATTAAATAATATATATTTAGTTAATATTAATTGAGGTAAAAAAAAGCAATAAAAATCACTTTCTATGAATTTTGTAATTTTTGAATACGGACGAAGTCGAAAACAAAAGCAGAAAATAAAAATAAACAAGTTTTTTGTCGAATGCTTTTTACTGACGTCAGCCACCTCTCTACTTTTAAGACACGTTCACGTTCTAGTTAACGCCCTCACAACACCCACTCAGACCACAACCAAACAACCTTCCTCCGCCACTGGCAATGCTGCCATCAATGTTGCCGGCGCCGACACCGCCACTACCGTAAAGCCAGCACTAACTCCACCTGAGTTGTATGAAACCAAGAACTGCAAGAAATGACTCAGAATCTAAAACTGAAAGTGCTTACCTTGATCACCAAGCTATCAGACCGTGATACGTTCGCCGTCGCTGCAACTGAGCTAGATTCCATCGCCGCCGCACTGGACAGCACCACACTTCCGACGTTTCTCTCATGCATTCTCTCCACCGACTCCACCGACAAGGCATTAGTACGCAAACAGTGCCTCCACCTCCTGTCCACACTGGCTCTCCTCCAAACCAACTCGCTCTCTTCGTTTCTCTCTAGAATTATCTCCTACCTCACGCGCCGCCTCCGCGACTGCGACTCCTCAATTCGCTCCCAATGCGTGGCTACGACTTCGTCTCTCGCCTCCAATATCACGAAGACGCCGTTCTCTGCTGCGTTCTTGAAGCCGTTGAGTGAATCGGTGTTCACGGAGCCGGAGATGAGCGCACAGGTAGGATCCGCCTTGTGTTTGGCTGCCGCCATCGATGCGGCTCCTGATCCGGATCCGGCGAGGCTAGGGAAAGTGTTGGTGCCAAGGTTGGAGCGGTTAGTGAAAAGCGACAGTTACAAGGCGAAGAGTGCGGCGTTGGTTGTTTTCGGGAGTGTGATCAGAGTTGGAGGAGTGAGCGGTTATGGAGGTATGGTAGGACTAGTGAAGTGTTTGGTAGGGTTCTTGAGTAGTGAAGATTGGGCGGCAAGGAAGGCTGCGGCAGAGGCGCTTGGAAGATTGGCGGTTGTGGAAAGGGATGCTATGGCGGAGTTCAAGAGCGGGAACTTGAAAGCTTTTGAGAATCGGAGATTCGATAAGGTTCAAAACTTTTAAGTTTGATCTCGCATTCTTCCAGTGTTCAATTTCCTTTCGTGGATGAATAATTTTGCAGATTGTTTATCCGGAGTATGAATTGTGAGGCTTTTGCAGGTGAAGGCTGTCAGGGAAGTGATGAGTCAGATGATACAGGCATGGAAGCAGGTTCCTGACGTCTCTGAGGAGGCATCACCGCCGCCTAGATCGGTGGCTTCCTCAAAAGGTAATGGAGACATTGAAAATATAGGTTAGCCACCAAATTCTTTGCAAGATTATAAAGAATACATTCGAATCGGTAATTCTTTACTGATTCAAGGTCATCGGTTATGCTTGGATTCACTATAACTTTTTCTTGTATTGATTGTATGGTCCATGCTTTAACCAATTTTGATTCTTTAAATTCATTGTCAAATTTGAAACTTTCATACTTGGCTCAGTGTGATTGCAACTTATGCATGAGCTCAATTTCAGTAATGATTTTTGTCAATTGTTTTGTATCTACTCCTTCACTGAAGTTTTTTATTTTATGGAAGCAGAAGATGCAAATGATGGGAGCTATCAGTCCGGATCCAAAGCACCTCGCACCGCAGGATCTGAAGCCATTCACAAGAATAAAAGGACCTATAACAGGACAACTCCACCCGATTCTTTATCTGCTAGAAAGAGAGTTCCTTTGAAGAGTGTTGATAAGAAAACTAGTTCAGGAATTCTGCGGAAGGTAGATTGCAAAAAGAACTTGGACTGGAAGGCTGAAGTTGCAGTTCCAAGGGCTGCCTCTGTCTCTTGTGGTGATGATAGTGATCTTAGAGAGAGATGCGATGGTGGCCCAGAAAGAAGGATTACAAAGCCAGATTTAAAGCGGGCACTTTTCAATAAAAATTATGATGATAAGATGCTCAAATTTGTTGGGTCCAAGTCTGGATCTCGTGTAGTCCCTTGCCCTGAGGAAAGACCAGAGTTTGCAAATGCAGTCAGTGTTGGGATTGAAAATCATGATACCAATCACAAAGAGAGTGAGGACTTGTCTTTGATCCGCAACCAGCTTGTTCAGATCGAAAAACAGCAATCAAGCCTACTAGATCTCCTTCAGGTTTGTTCCACGTTTTGAAACTTAGTATTTTTCTGATGGTAATTTACTGGTGAAATTGTTGATCTATGCATTTAAAACATGGTAATAACTTTTCCAAGTCTTTGGGCTGCTTGGTATGAATACACAGTGATATCATTGCTAATTCTCATATTATCTACTGACAATTAGAAGTACATCGGGAGCTCACAAAACGGGATGCATGCACTGGAGACCCGTGTACATGGTCTAGAGTTGGCACTGGATGAGATATCATATAACTTGACTGCTTCCGGTGGAAGGATGACTGACTCTCAGAAAACCTCTTGTTGCCTGCTACCTGCTGCAGAATTTTTGAGCTCCAAATTTTGGAGGAAAACAGATGGTCGCTTTCCACTCTCAAGGTTATCTTCTAGTGGTGCCACTTCATTGACAGCCATTCGTCAAAGAGCTGGTAAGAATGGTAGTACCAGGGCTGAAACATTCAATTTTGAGAGACATAGGATACAACAACAGGGTCGAGGTCAATTCATTGTGAATCCCCTGGCAGAGATTCATGACGATTGAAGGGGGAACACAGAAGTGGCACAGCATTAGCCAGGAACCATTAGGTAATGTTATCAGAAATTGGTTTTAGTTCCGTCTGATCTTCTATTTGTTTGATATGCAAGTCCAATGCTAAAGGAAAGAAAACCTGATTCACACTATCCCACATGCTTCCATTCAAAATCAAAAGCTGAGTTGCATGCAAATTGTAGTTCATTTGACAAATAACAGTATAATGACCCATTGGACTTAGGCAACACTAATGACGCATCGGACTTAGGCAACACTACCTACCAACTTTCCAACAATGTTTGCAGCCTTGAAATTTAGATAATTTAGCTGATAGTTAGGCTACATACGAAGTTATCTATCTGAATGCCTGTTTGCCTATCATCATTAAGTTTAGGGACATATAATTTACGGTGGAAAGGGGTGATGGTGCCAATTATCTAGGTTGATCCTTTTAACCTTTTCCTTCTATGACATTCTTACCGCTCGCGTTGCCTTTTCAGAAGGAAAAATAAACTTCGTGCTTTATTTTTCTGCTTTTCAGCTTGTTTTTGATGCCTGTTTCAAGATCCAAGTATGTATGGGTGCTTGTGTTTGTTTTTCTTTCTGCTTTTTCCAAAACATAATTCTATTAAGAAAACATTTGTGATTAACTCATTGAAATTTCAGTTGAGTGCAGAGTTTGTTTTGTTGGATGGCGTCATTTGTGTGGCGTTACTGGCTCGGGAAACCACTGTAACATGAAGAGAATGTTGACATTATTGATTTATGGTTTGTATCTGGTAAGTTGCGAAATGCTTGGTGGATGCACTTCGCTTTATCACTCCTTCGAAAGTGATAAATTAGAATTTGTCGATATAAATAGTACCCCATCGGAGCAATGGCGTGTCAAAGAGAATCCAATTCATGTAATAATGATTCACTAGTAGCATTCTTTTATTTTCCCTGCAATCTTAAAGACGAAGATTCACCACGAGAAGCAGCTTAATAGAAGATGAATGTGTATAAATTGTAATTTTTTCAGTTTTTATGCAAATGGACTCACGTGTAATAGTATAATACAGGTGCACTTTTCAGCTTCAGATTAGAATATGAGCTTCCTATGTGCATGTCTGTTGTTTCAGGCGTCGTGTACATTGCATCATTCGAGGGATGGCTATGGACTCCAAAATCCACTGGTGGAATTCCTCGACGTACATGTGATATTTCTAGATTTGCTTTTTGCGTACCGTTAATATTGACCGTGTTAAACATAATACGAACATTAATTATGGGCCCAAGATCAATCATGAATTTATATAAACAAAGACAATGTGAGAAAGTACATGTGTTGTCATTGAACTAGTTGCTTGAACAAGTTGCTGAAACATTCAGTCAAACTTTTACAAAAGCTATTAGGTTGTCAGCGCCCTTTTTTTTTTTTTGTCTTTTTAATACGTGGTGTTCTTAACGGGCTAAAGAAATTGTCCATTAATGAACTTATTTTAGCTAGCAGCAGAATAATTAATTATTGGACTTTTTCGTCACAAGTTCAATAAATAATTAGCCGCCCATTTAACCAAATCATTTATTAAGTTTTTTATTATCTTTAATATGTATTAAATTTGATTTTCTTAACCTTAATTTCATACAAACTTGTAATTAATAATGTCCAATATAAATTTGAAAGTTCTAACATTCTACCCATTAGACAAATATTAATTATAATTGCAGCAAAAAAAAAAGAAATAGTAAAAGTAATTAAAAAATCAATGTAATGACTGACCAATTTAGAACATTTTGATATAAAGATAATAAAGTTTCTTCATTCGATCCCATAAGGCTTTCGATATCAAAAAATATTAAATACATGTGTTATTTATAACATAGATCTAATAAAATTATGCATATCTAATATCTCACTGACATAATGAGAAAATAGAGTGTGACAAACTACAATAATACCTGTATGATCTGAAATATATCATTGTTCTGTTTGTCGGTCTCAATTTCATTTAACTTTATGTTAAACTACAACAGAAAATTTTATTTTCTCTTACTAAATGGTAAGTTGCATAAGAGAAAACCTTTAAAAAGTACACACTTATATGCCTCTTTCTTATAAATTCATGGATTATCAAATATTTGTACGTCCTAAAAATATAGGATCAATTGTACTAGGATGTTAGGGTTATGAGTAAGTTTTTTCTCCCTACTATAAGTCATATTTGTGACTCTCCTTGCAACTTTGTTTTTATTTGACATCCAGGAACATGATATAGGAATTTTGTTGTGAAGCTGGCACAATATGTCCTTTTCTGTTTTTTGTCCGTCTCACCTTTGTACCATTATGACACAGCTGGACACTAATGTACTTCCCAATTTTGTACATGCATACATACATACATACATACATACTTATAGATATTCTTATGAGACTTGTTATATGTGTGTCCGTGAAAATTTCTAGCCTTCATAAAAGACTAAGAAAGTTTTGTAAGATTTTCTAAACACTGTGTACCCCCTTTTGAATATAGTGAAATTGGTTCTTTGCTTCGTGGATTTTTCTCCCAGCAATTTCTCACGTAATTTTTATGTTTCCGTAAAATTCTCATTTTCTTGTTTGTTGCTCCCTTTGATTGTGTTTTACGTTTATTCAGTAAACTTTGATCCTATGAATTGGTATACAACAAGGTTGATATCAATCAAGGAGTAGTTCACTGTGTCAACTATTACTAAGTTTGACATTGAGAAATTAGATGGAAAGATCAGTTCTGCAATTTAGCGTGTCCAGATGAAAGTTACCACTTACCCTTACACAACATGGATTGCAAAAATCCTTGAACAAAAAATCTAAGAGGCCAAACAGTATGAGTGATGAACAATGGGAGGACCTCAATGAGAAAGCCCTTCCGGCATTTCAACTATGCCTTTCCTAAGAATTTTTGCACGAAGTGATTAACAAAACTAAAACGACCTGGTTAGTCACTTTACATGACAAAGAGCGTCGCCAATAAGCTTCGCCAAAAGGAACTTTTTCACCATCTAAATATAAGAAGGTGCCTCTGGTCAGGCTCACCTAGATGAGTTCAATTCTCTCTTAATTGACCTTGAAAATCTTGATGTAAATATTGATGATGAGGATAAAGTTGTTTTGCTTGTTTGCTCACTTATCCATTGATATGGACATTTTAAAGAAATCATGTTGTATGGAAATCGTAATACCTTGGGCTTAGAGGATGTTAAAACAAACTTGTTGTCTAAGGAAAAATTTGACAATAAAATTTCATTAGTGCCTCAAGGTGTGAGTTTGATTGTTTTTCATTTTGAAAATTAAAAATAGTCATTGAAATTGTAAAGAATGGCAAATCATGTCTAAATAATACATAGGGGTATTATGGAAATTCCCCTCAATTGAATAAGTAGACAATTAAAAGAACTCATCATTTAACTAATAAAGAAAATAGGAGACTGGAGGGAAGTCTTCTAGTCTATGCTTTTCCCGAATTAGTGTATTCCAGATGGATTTCAGAGAATTCCAAAGTGTCAGGGTACGCAGAGAGCCATAGGTAAGAGTACCTTACCTTATCAATCTTCTCAGTGTTACTAATTAATTCCTATTTTTGGTTGACCCAAGATATACCAAATGTTACTTGGTCGTCTTCATCTTCATGCTCCAGATTTCATCTCCCCCTATTATCTTATAGTTACCTGTTTGTAGATTTCCATCACATGCTCTGCTCCTTACCAATATCTTATTAGACTCCCCAGGATTCTATAAACGCTTGGGAATAGTTACCTCATTTAGAAGGGCACCATGTGTTGGACCCCGAACTTTTCTTGGAAGTTAGAATTATTAAATGAGAATTTGTTGGCATTTAGTCATGAATAAAAAAATCAAAATTTTTGAATGAGAAATTTATGGAGTTTATTTATGAATATTTTTGATTTCATACGGTTGCATGGATTAAATGGAAGTGTTAGAATTAAGTTAAGGAGTTAGAAGGTATTAGATTAAATATGGAAGGGTAAGTCTGGAAGATTAGAGTTTGTCTTAGAATAATAATAGAAGAATAAATGAAGGTGTATGAGTGAAGTGCTGGAAAAATAAAATAAGGATAAGAAAGAAAGAGACGTGTTCATGTAAGAAAGAAAGAGAGAGAGAAATCGTAGAAGAACCTAGAAGAAGCTAGAGTAAGAGGATGAGAGTCATGTAAAAATAAAAGAAAAGAGAGAGACGTGTTTGAGAGCTGAGAAAAAAGAAAAAGAATCATGTAAAATAAGAAAGAAAGAGAGAAGAAAAAACTGAAACAGAAAAGGAGAAGAAGAAAAGAAAGAAAAAGAAGAGAAGAAGAAGAAGAAGAAGATTCAGCTGCATTTTTTTTTAGTAACCTCTATCTTCTTTTCTTGTTTTAATAGAAGAAGAAAGTAGAGAAACTAGGTTTTTATGAGCTGAAATAAAGAGAGAAAGAAGATGAATAAGAGATTTATGTTTAGATTTTTATGAACCTTAACTAGATCTTAGTTCTTCTAGTTAGATAAATCAAGAGTAGATTAAGTCTAAGCTCATTTTTGGATAGTAGAGATTTATGGAAGTTTTAGTTGTGTATGTTGTTTGAATGAAAAATATGGATGTTTGAAGGGAACAAGAAAGTCGAAGGCAAGAACAAGAGGAGAGACAAACTTTGAGCTGGGATTTGTAAGTAAAAGAGGTGGGTAATATGTTTATAGTTTTTGTGATGATGAGCTGAAATCATTTGTTTGTATGTGTACTTAAATGCTTACTTTTACTCGTTGTGAATGTGGGAAAAATGTCCTTTGAATTTGTTATCATGTTTATTTTGAAAGAAACTGCAATTTAGTATTAATGCAAAACAAAAAATTTAAGAAGCATGAAAATATGAATATGTTATGAAATATGTATGCATCAGAAAATCTGCTTATGTGGGTAAGAGAGATACCATTTCATTCGTCACGTGCACGTCGATTTAAAGCCTTCTTCCGGCTGCCCTCTTGTGGCATATGAGCTCCGAAAGATGGACTCATTTCGTTCATAGTGTAAACTTCGGTTTCGCCATTTCGTTCTATGGGATTCTCTCGAGCCATTATATTTGTGCATTACATTTTGAATTGTTGAGTATAAAGCATAATTGAGTTTTATGATTTGATTATAAATTGAGTTTTATGATTTGATTATAAATTGATTTTATGATCTGATTTGTGAGATGACGTATTCATGTTTATGTAAAATTCTCAAATTTAAAATGTGAATGTTGTGATCTGTTGAAATTAAAATAATACTATGTGTGTGTGTGTGTGTGTGTGTACTTGATTTGTGTATGGTTTATTATCACTAGCTATAAACATATTAGCCACTGAGCTTTCCAGCTCACTCTACAAAATTTTCCACTCTTCAGGTACAGACAAAGCAAACCACTGAACCCTTGCAAAGCTTTGGCAACTCCGAGATTTTAGTCTTGTATAACTAGTTAGTTCAGAAACTTTTGGCACTTTAGAAGCATATTAAGCATGAACATTTATGATTGTATTTTGTATTTATGCTACTGATGTGGCTTTGTGTTAGAAGTAAAATTATTGGATGTCGGAAGACCTTTGGATAGACTTATCTGAAGAAATTGCTCCAACGAGAGTTTTGTATGTATGAATTTAAATATTAGATTCAGGTCTTTTGGTTATAGTTAATAGTTATATATATATGTTGACAGTAGAAAGAAAAGAGGAAAAAGGGGATAAAATGTGGTCTGAAACTTTAATGAATAAACTGTATTGATCTAGATAGAATTTGACAAAATTGTCTTCATAAAAGTTGTAGATCTTTCTCTTAGTATATAGACCTCCTTAGAGTCCTTAAGAATTCGAGAGTTGCCCAAGAACCAATTGGACACCACTTTTAAAGTTTGGGAAGTAATGTTCTAGAGACTTTTTTATAATGTTCCAAATTGTGGTTGAATAAGGGCAAACAAAAAATAGATAATCACTACTTTTCCTCCCCCAGATTGTTAAGGGAAGGACTCATGAGAGGCAAAATAACGGTAAGAATAAGGAAAAAATAGGTCAAAATATAGAGGCGGAAATTCGAGTAAAACTTGTTGTTACTTTAAGAAGCAACGATATGAGAAGGGAAGGCCAAAGGCAAGCAATAAGAAAAGTCTATCAAGGCTAACATACAGTAATGTTTTTTTAATTGTTGACATTGAGAAAAGGTTAAGGAACAGGTAGATAATGAATTTGGGCTGCATATTTCATATGAATCCTTATAAGAACTGGTTTTTAACCTAAGAGCCATGTGATGGTGGCTTTGTTTTTATAGGTAATAATTCTTAGTACAGGGTTATCGACAAAGATATAGTCAAGATTAATACACATGATGGTGTCATTCATACCTTGACCGGAGTCAGACATGTCCTTGATTTAAGAAAAAATCTCATATCATTCAGTACACTGGAATCTCTTAGTTGTAAGTACTCCACTCAAGGTGGAGTTTTAATGGTAATTAAAGGAACTCTTGTGTTAAGGTACTCGTTATGGTAGTTTGTATGTTTTGTAGGGTCATACCATTACAGGCTTGATAGTAGTTGCTTCCTTTACTTTCCACCCTGATGTAACAAAACTTTGGCATATGTGTTTGGGTTATATGGATAACAAATGCATGCCAATTTTAGGCAAGCGTGGTTTGTTGGATGGACATAACACTACTAATATTGATTTTTGTGAACATTGTGTTTTTGGAAAACAAAAGAAAGTTAGATTTTCTGCAGGTCTTAATAGGACCAAGGGCTTCCTTAATTATATTCGTTCCAATCTTTGGGGTCCCTCCAATGTTTCCTCATTAGAAGGAAAAAGATATCTAATGACCATAATTGATGATTTTTAGTATAAAGTTTGGGTTTGTTTCTTGAAACATAAGAACGAAGTTTTTATCATTTTTAAAGAGTGGAAGATCTTGATAGAGAACCAAACTGGCAAAAAGGTGAAAAGGTTTCATACTGATAATGGTCTTGAATTTTGTGAAAATAAGTTTGAAGTTTTTTGCACACAAGAGGGCATTTTTAGATATAAGACTTTAGTTGGTAAGCCCTAGAAGAATGGTGATGTGGAGAGGATGAATTGTACAACTATTTCTACTGCAACCTATTTAATTAATCTTTCAACTCATAGATCATTTGATAGCAAAATTCTAGAGGAAGTATGGACCGGTAACTCTATTGATTATTCTAATTTTTAAAATTTTGGCTATCCTGTTTATGTTCATGTCAAAGATATCTCCTTCTGTTAAAAAGTGCATTTTCTTGGGCTATGGATCTAATGTAAAAGGTTATCACTTATGGTGTCCTGACCCTAGTATTTGTGGAGTTATACTTAATAGAGATGTAACCTTTAATGAAAATGTTTTGTTATCTTCTTAAAAAGATGCTTGTGTTCCATCTTCTATTACAGGTGAACAGGAGGGCATTGGGGAAAAGCTGGAGTTTGAAATTAGTGTCAACTTGCTTGATGGTGATACTCCGTCATCTTCCACCTCCCAATCTAGCAAAGATCAGGTGGAAGAAACAATTTAAATAAGTCCATCGCAACAAGTCCACTGCAACAACATTATCCTCATCCTCAACCATCCATAGAAAGAGATCATGCTCGCAAACAATAAAAAATGCCTACCAAGTTTTCTGATTATAATTGTGATTTGGTTGTATATGCCTTGATAGCTACACAGGAGACTAATGGTTACGATGAACCTAAAAGCTATTTCAAGCCATCTCCAATGCAGATTTTAATAAGTGGTTGGATACAAAGCAAAAAGAGGTTGAGTGTCTTAACAAGAATGAGATATGCAATTTAGTTGAACTATTTAAAGGCAAGCGAGTCATTAGCTGCAAGTGAATTTACAAGGTTAAGGAATGCATCCCTAGGGTTGAAAATAAGAGATATAGGGCAAGATACGTAGTTTGTTGCTTTAACGAGGGAGAAGGTGTTGATTTTAATGAAGTTTTCTCCTATAGTTTGCCGCACATCTATTAGATTTCTAGTGTCTTTAGTTGCTTTATGGACCTTAAGCTAGAACAATTCGATGTTACAAACTGCATTCTCCATGGTAATCTGGATAAGGAGATTTATATTCAATTGCCTAAGGGTTTTGCAATTCCTGAAAAAGAGCATCATGTTTTCCAGTTGAAGAAGTCCCTTTAAGAATTGAAGCAATCACCCAGACAATGATATCGATGCTTTGATTCTTTTATGATTAGGCAAGGCTACTTTAAGAGTAATTATGACTGTTATGTTTACTCTCAGTAAATTCATGATGGGTTAGTTATCTTTTTACTTTTATATGTTGATGATATGTTAATTGTTGCACTAAACATTGTTCTTGTCAACAAGTTGAAGGCCTAGTTATGTAGCAAATTTGATATGAAGGGTTTAGGTCTTGCAAGGAAGATTTTGGGAATGGAGATAAGTAAGGATCGTTAGGAAGGGAAGTTACACTTGTCACAAAAGAGTTATATTTTAAAGATGCTAGATAGGTTCAATATGAGCCATTGTAAGCATGTCACCATTCCTTTAACTGCTCATTTTCATTTGTCATCTCGTTAATGCCTTGAGACAAATGAAGGTAAATCTCGCATATCCTTTGTTCCTTATAAGAGTGCAGTTGGGAGTCCTATATATGTTATAATATATACTTAACCTAACTTTGACGTATGTAGTAAGTGTTGTGGGCCGCTTCATGCACAATCCTAATAAGAAACATTGGAAAGATATCAAATGGATCCTAAGGTATTTGAAAGGGACCAGTAATGTTGGTTTAGTTTATGATAAGAATAGAATGGATCCTAGTGGTGTGATCGGGTATGTGGATGCTAACTTTGGTGACGATCTTGATCAAAGGAGGTCTTTGTCAGTTTAGATTTTACCTTGTGATATTCAACCATTAACTGGTACTCTTCTTTATAACATATCGTAGCCTTACCTATTACCGAAGTAGAATATATTTCAAGTAATGAAGGTGTTAAAGAAGCAATTTAGCTATGTGGCTTGATTATTAAACTCGGTTTAGAGCAAGATATTCTTGTGGTTTTTTGCGATAGTCAAAATACCTTGCATTTATCTAGGAATAATAAGCACCACTCTTGAACCAAACACACAGACGTGAAGTGTCATTTTATTCAGAATACTATTGATGCAAGTAAGGTTATTGTAGAGAAAATCCATACTAAGGATAATCCTGCTGACATGTTGACTAAACCGCTCCTGTTAGCTAATTTAGTTCAATGTTTAAGCTTAGCCGACATTGTTCATGTTTGAATCCTTCAAGTTTTTTTAGTGAAGCTATTCATGTTTGTTTTTGGGTACTTGAGTCAAGGTGGACTATGACTCAATTCTCTCACCCTGGTTACTGATTGGAACATGACTCAATTCTCTCACCCTGGTTACTGATTGATGTCGTACTGGCTTGTTAGGACGATGAATAAGTTTTTTCTCTCTATTGTGATATTTATGGCTCTCCTTGCAACTTTACAATATAGGAATTTTGTCTTATAACAGGTGTAATATGTTCTTTTTATGTCTTTTGTCCTTCTTACCTTTTTACCATTAGGGCACAACTGAATATTGTATGTCATTCTCAATTTTGTATATATTCTTGTGAGACTTGTTTTGTGTGTGTGAGTGAAAATTTCTCAGCCTTCATGAGAGATAGAGAAAGTTTAGTGAGTTTCAAAACACTATGTACTCGTTTTGAACATAATGAAATTGGTTATTTGTTCTGTGGGTTTCCTACATAATTTTTCTTTTTCTATAAAACTCTCATTTTCTTATTTTTGGCTCCCTTTGATTGTTTTTTACATTTATTCACTAAAATTTGGTCCTAAAGAAAGTGTTCAACCTCTGGTTTCTATTTCACGGATGTTATTAATAACAAATAATGGTAAGAATTTTAGAAAATGAGCCTTATGCCAGGCGAAGCTAAGGTTTACCAATTAAACATTGTGCCAGACCAGGCCTTTATAAACAAGGAGGGAGAAAGTGGGGTGAGGTAGACAATAGTTATGTCAAGACTTGCCGTGAAAGCCTTAAACCCCCGACTTCTGATGCAGAACCCTAAGGTTAAAGAACCCGAAACTCCTTAAACACACACTTTAGATAAAAACATGAACAAGACAAAATCTCCAACCCTAATAAACTCTCAATCAATAATAAGAAAGGAAAAACATATAATAAGGTTGATTTGAAAACAAGAATAGAAATTCTCCATAAGTTTTTTCCTTGATAATAATTATATTCTTAATGCAATAGAAGAAGACAAGAAATCCTCCCTTAAGAATTCATTAGTCATCTAATCTAACCCTAAACAATGTTTATTATGATGTATTTATACCTTTTGAAAAGAAGAAACCCTAACTGTGTAAAAAGGCCTTTAAACATGGGCCTTTGACCAAAATAATTAAAGCCCAAACTAATATTTCTAAAATACAATCCATTAAACCTAAAAGTTTTAAACAAGCCCAAGACACAAGTAGTGGGTTGCCAAAAGTTATGCTTCTAACATTAAATAATTAATTAAATAAGAAGGAAAGTCTTCTTGTTCATTTCGCCCAACTTGATTAGTTATCTTGCCATTAGCCCTAGATTCCATGCCATCTACAATTTGGCCCATATAGGATGAAACTCTTCTTTGAACTTCTTAACTCTTGATCTTGTTATTGGTCCCTCCGACATTACTAGCTCATCTTTGGCCCTATTTCACTTACAAAGTCCCAAAGTCGTGCTCACATCATCCCTGACCTCTTCAAAAGGATTCGTCCTCGAATTTGAATTAAATTCAAAAGGAGATAAGTCAGAAACATTAAAAGTAGCACTAATATTTTACGCACCTGGCAAGTCTATCTTGTATGCATTGTCATTAATGCGTTCCAACAATTGGAATGGTCTATCACCCCTTACATTAAGTTTTGGCTTCCTTTGTTGTGAAAAACCTTTCTTTCGCTTGTGCACCAAACCCAATCACCTAGTTCGAAGAGAGCCTTGCTTTCTACCTTTATTTTCTTTTTGTGTATATATGTGATTCTTTTTCTCAATCTATGCATGTGCTTTTTCGTGTATTGTTTTAACCAAGTCAGCCTTCTTCTTGTCGTCTAAACTAGCAATCTTCCCAATAATTGCCCGCAACATGGTTCCTAAAGTCCTGTTAACTACCTCAGTTTGTCCATCAATTTGTGGATGGCATGTAGTAGAAAATAAAAGCTTAGCACCCAACTTTTCCCACAAAACTCTCCAAAAGTAACTTAGGAACTTAACATCCTTATCTAAAACAATGGTCCTTGGCACACCATGAAGCCAAACTACTTCCTTAAAGAAAAGATCAGCAATGCTTATTGTGTCATCTATTTTTTGGCAAGCAATGAAATGAGCCATTTTACTAAATCTGTCCACAACAACAAATATGTTATCTCTACCTTTCCTAGTCCTAGGTAAACCCAATACAAAGTCTATAGATATATCAGTCTAAGGATCACTAGGTATAAGTAAAGGTGTATACAAACCATGAGGCATAGACCTAGACTTAGCTTGTTTACATGCAATACACTGAGCACAACCCTTTCCACATATTTTCTCATATTTGGCCAATAATATGTTCACTAAGCATATCTAAGGTCTTTTGCAGACCAAAATGCCCCATTAACCCTCCACTATATGATTCTCTAACGAGCATTTCTTTAATAGAACATCCAAGAATGTTAAGTTGTTTACCCCGAAAAAGATATCCTTCTTGCCTTTAGAACTTATCAAATGTAGCATGTTCACTAGCTTGAGATACATTAGCAAAATCAACATCTTCCATATACAACTCTTTCAAATGCTCAAATCTAAGTAACTTAGAAGCAAGCATAGAAATCAAAACATACCTTCTTGATAATGCATCAGCCATAACATTTTCCTTACCTTGCTTGTATTTAATCACATATGGAAATGTCTCAAGATACTCCACTTAACTGGCATACCTTTTGCTTAATTTCCCTTGTCCTTTCAAGTACTTGAGAGATTGATGATCACTATATATCACGAACTCTTTAGGTAGTAAGTAATGTTCCCAAACTTCTAGAGCTCTCATTAAGACATAAAGCTCCTTATCATAAATGAAGTAGTTCAAAACTGATTCGCTCAACTTCTCACTGAAATATGTTATGGGACGATTCTCCTACATTAAAACAACCCCTAAACCAATCCTAGAAGTATCACATTCAATTTCAAAATTCTTGGAAAAATTAGGTAAACGTAAAATAAGTGCAGTATATTACTTTTCCTTTAAAGTATTAAATGCATTTTCTTATTCTCTCTCTAAAACCAACATTCTTTTTAATGATTTCATTCAATGAAGCAACAATAATAGAGAAATCTTTAACAAATCGCCTATAAAAACTTTCTAAGCTATGGAAACTCCTAACCTCACTAATTGACTTAGGTGTTGGCCATTCTTGAATAGCTTTCACCTTTTCAGAGTCAACCTCAACTCTCTTAGAACTTACCACAAATCCTAATAAGACAACTTTATCCATGGAAAATGAACACTTCTTAAGGTTTGCATACAACTTTTCTTTCCTAAGCATATCCAAAACAGTCTTAACATGCATGATATATTCATTTAAATTCTTACTGTAGATCAAGATTTCATCAAAGTAAACAACCACAAATTTACCAAGGAATTCACGCAAAACATGATTCATTAAGTGCATGAAAGTACTAGGTGCATTGGATAAGCCAAAAGGCATAACTAACCACTCATACAATCCATATTTGGTATTAAATGCAGTTTTCCATTCATCACCTTCTTTCATCCTAATTTTATGATAGCCACTTTTTAAATTAATTTTAGTGAATATACAAGCACCATGCAACTCATTTAACATATCATCTAATCTAGGAATAGGATGATGATACTTTACAGTGATCTTATTGATCGCTCTACAGTCCACACAAATCCTCCAAGTTCCATCTTTCTTTGACACTAAAAGAATTGGCACAACACAAGAACTTATACTCTTCCTCACATACCCCTTCTTAAGCAATTTATCCATTTGTCTTTATAATTCCTTCGTCTCCTTTAGATTGCTTCAGTAAGTTAGAGAATTAGGAATTTAAGCTCTTGGTACCAAGCCAATCTAGTGCTCAATCCCTCTCAAAGGCGGTAACCCATGGGGTATCCCTTCGGGAAAAACATCATCATAATCTTGTAACAAGGTCACAAACACACTAGGCAAACTTGGGTCATGGTTAGTGTTAGTAAACAAAGTTTTCTTAAACCGAATCAAGAAGAAAGCTCTCTTGCCTAAGTATACACTCTTTAACTCTCTCTCTTTTGCATAAAAACATGGTTGTGTTAACTTTTTCACTCCTCTCAATTTTCCTTTGCTCACTTTTCACTTTCTTTTCTTTCTTTTCGCTCATTAACTTCTTCTCTCCTGCACATCCCACTTTGTTTTCCTCACTCACTATTGGGCCTTTAATTTTATTCTTTTCTCTCATGGCCTCTATTCTCTCTTCTTTCTTTTTCACCTCACTACCTGAATCCCCGCTTGATGATTGTTGAATTTTCAATTATTCAAGGTATGCTTCTTTGGGTGATAAAGGAGTAAGGGTAACTTTCCAACCATTATACATAAAAGAATACCTATTCATGTACTCATCACGCATAACACGCGTATCAAATTGCTACGACCTACCTACAAATATATGACCAACTTGTATAGGCACAACATCGCATACAACTTCATCCTCATATCTACCAATAGAGAACGCAACAACTACTTGCTTAGTAATTTTAACTTCACCACTTTCATTCAACCATTGTAGTTTATATGGATTATGGTGTTTATCACATTTCAACCCCAACTTCTCTACCAAAGTAGTACTAGCCACATTAGTGCAACTACCTTCATCTACAATCATGCTATAAGCTTTCCTACCTACTAAGCATCTCGTGTGAAATATGTTCTACCTTTGTTCTAGGTCAACTTCCTTCACATTCAAGTTCAATACACGTCTAGCAACTAAAGATTCATCCTTCACAGCATACTCAACATTCTCATTAACATCAGAAAAATCTTCCAAAGGTGGTTTACTTAAATAACCACCATCAGACTCATTACCATCATCAGACTCAAAAACAATTTCACCACCCTTGATAAACATAGTCTTCCTATTAGGACAATCAGATGCATAATGACCACGCCCTTGACATTTAAAGCACTTAATATCCTTATGCTTAGAAGGTTTAGAGTATGAATTAGTGCTACCTTTTTTAATTGAAACACTCCTCTCCTTGCCTTTGTTTAACCCATTGCCTTTCTCCTTGGAATCTAAATACCACTCCCTCTTCTTATCTTCATTTTTGTTCCATTTTGGATTCTATTTGCTGCTGGAATTTGAGAAAGATTTGGTTGCCTTTCTTTGTTTTTTTTGTCTCTCCATCTTTATGGCAATGTTCACTAAGTCCTCAATCTCCACATAATGCTGCAATTCAACCACATCAACAATTTAATCAATAGTATCTCCATTTCCTTGTGATAATCTTCTACTAATTTAGTTCCTTATGTGAGCCTATGTAATTGTTGGTGCAACTCTCTATAGTAATAAGGTGGTACAAATCTCTTCTTCATCACTCTTTTCATCTTTTCCCAAGTGGATATAGGTGATTCTTTATTCCTCCTCCTATTATTTACTAATTCATCCCACCAAACTAATGCATAATTAGAGAATTCTACTGCCGCTAATATTACTTTCTTATCTTCATAATAGTTATGACAAGCAAAAATCATTTCCACCGTTCTTTCTTATTCCAAGTATACTTCAATATCATTCCTACCTTTGAAGGATGAAATTTTCATCTTGATGGCATCAATGTTGCTATCTTTTCTCTCCACTCTTTCTTCCCTCCTTACTCTACCCCTCACGGATTGCACTTCATCTTCATACTCGTCATACATTCTTTCCAATCCTTCCTCCCGATTCCTATGACTGCCAATTGATCTACTGCAGTTTTGGATTCTACTGGTTTCATTAAGTATCTCATCCATCTCATCCATCCTAGTAGATAATTTCTTGAATTCATTCATGAATGCCTTATACATCACTTTCAAATCAGGCACATTGTCGTCTCCCTCATGTAATGTTTCTTTTCCATCCCTCTACCTGCCTTTCTTATGACAAAAGCTGCAAGAAAAATGGTTAGCAATAAAAGATAACCTCACAAGTCACTCCCTTACGTATTTCACTCAAAAGATGACACTTCACTCGTGTTCACTCAAAATTGGCTCTTCCCTCTTTTAAGCTTATACACTCAAGCCTTTTTCAGTCAAACTTGATGTCCTCAATTCCATTTCAGAATTCAGTTTCTAATCAAGGTAACACATAAACAACAAATTAGGATTTAGGAATGCAATGAAAATACCTAAGAAAGAAGATGAACAAAACTCTAGAAGCAAATATACCGAAACGAATGAAGGTAAAATGGACACAAAAGAGGAAAGGATGTATGATGCCTAACAAAAATACATAATTTAAATTAACAAGAATCAATTTGTTAATTATGGTGTAAACGGAAACAATAAGAAACAATAAGAGATTAAAAAATAGAAACTTAAAATGAAAGAAAATGACGAAACTAATGAATAAATGCCACAATTGAGATTTCCCTAAGTGGAAAAATCAACCTGAATGCAAAGATATAATTGCAGTAAACAAAATAGGAAGCCAACAAAAGAAAATCCTATAATCACTCCAACCCCAAAGTTTTTTTTTGCTACCGATTTTTTTTCTCCATTTTTTACTTCTTTCTTTTACTATAGCAATGTTTTTTTAGTTGACTAGCTACTGTTTTTTTTTCATTTTTTAAAATTTTTTAATTATAGCAACGTTTTCTTCTTGTCTAGCTACTGTTTTTTTTTTTCCGAAAAACACAATAATAAGATGAACCTTAATTTTGGGTTCTAATGGAAAATAAAAGTAATAATAGCACATGAACACTAGATAAATAAGAATTTATCCTAATCCAAGCTCTGATACCAAATGATGTGGAACCCAAGGTTAAAGAATCCGAAACTCCTTAAACACACACTTTGGATAGAACATGAACAAGACAAAATCCCCAATCCTAATGAACCCCCAATCAATTATATGAAAGGAAATGTATATAATAAGATTGATTTAAAAACAAGAATAGAAATTTGCCACAAGTGTTCACCTTGATAAGAATTATATTCTTAATGCAACAGAAAAAGACAAGAAATCCTTCCTTAAGAATTTGTTATTCATCCAATCTTACCCTAAACAATGTTTATTATGATATATTTATACTTTTTGAAAAGAAAGAAACCCTAACTACATAAAAAGGCCTTTAAGCATGGGCCTTTGACCAAAATAATTAAAGCTCAAACTAATATTTCTAAAATACAACCTGTTAAACCAAAATGTTTTAAACAAGCCCAAGACACAAGCAGTGGGCTACCGAAAGTTATGCTTCTAACGTAAAATAATTAATTAAATAAAAAAGAAAGTCTTCTTGTTCATTATGTCCAACTTGATTAATTATCTTGTCATTAGTCCTCGTTGTCTTTTAAGATTTCATGTTATCTACAATTCGGCCCATATAAGATTGAAGCGCTTCTTTGAATTTATTAGCTCTTGATCTTGTTATTAGTCCCTCCGATATTACTAGCTCATTTTTGACGCTATTTTGCTTACAAAGTCCCAAGGTCGTGCCCACGTCAACTTCACTCGCCAAACCCATCGCTCTTTCACTCACTATTCCTTACCTAACTGAGAAAAGGAAAAATAGGAAGCTTGAGCATTGGCTGTTCTTCACTTGTTATTACTTATTAGGCCATATTCAATATGAAAACCAAAATTGATTAATTCATTAACATGTATTCAAATGATTTTTCTTTCTTCACATTATCCTTGGGGCAAATAATTCTGGAACTTATGTATAAACGAATCAAATTATACATGAATTAAAACATTTCCAATATGTTTCACTCACTAAAATAATGTTATCCGAGTTTGAATTTTATAATTTTTACCACAATATTTAAGGGATGCTTCGTTCAATTTTAAGTTGTAACGTTAAAATGTAAGTGTTATAAATCTTCAGTTGTTTAATAATAAAATTTTGATTGAATTTCTTTTATGTAATTTTGTTTGGAAATATATACAATAGATATACTTTTAATATATTCCTAAATTAGTTTTGATTAAATAGTTTTCCTAGGATATATTTTATATCATAACTTAGTGCAAAATATAACTTAAATTGGTTGTAGATGTTCTTTGAAGTTGGTTTAGCAGACAGGAAGGTGCAGAAATGGTGGAATTTTACATCCATTACTGATTTTCGTTTATAATTTGGTTCGTAGTGCTAGAATTATGCAGCACTGCAGAAACTTTCTGTTTATCATAAACTTGAACAAATCTGATTAAGATTTGACACCTTCCATATTTATGGTTGAGAAAAGATAATAAAACTATAGAAATACAACAATCTAGATAATAACAAAAAAGAAAAAGAGGACCTATTGCTCTTTCTTGCTAAGGCTGCTCTGTCAACGCAGCAGAATTCTTTGTTAAAATTCCATCTGTGGAGCTATAACACAAAAGCGTCTTCTCTCACGTCTGATCAGCTGTGCCATTTCTTCTCAGACAACGATATAAGCTAAAAACAAGAAAAATCAGAGACCTATGAACAATCAAACTAAACAAATATGAACGAGAAAGATCACTCAACACAAAATGCTTTTGAGTGAAGAACGTGTAATCTGGAATAATGCTTTAAGCAACACCGCATAAACAAGTCCAGTCCAAAAGTAGTCTTGTGAGAAAGCAATAACAAAAGCAAACATTATTAAAAAGCAAAATTTTGGATTCGTTTTGCATTGATTAGATTAGTAACTGCAGATTCTAGCCAAGACTTAGTCCATTATAACGAATTAGATGCCATTGGTTTCTACCTACTCTAATACTCCTTTGCTACCTCTTTTCTAAGGTTACTCCTTAATTATATCTTTCATTCTTCTTGAATTCCTTTTCCCTTCTGTTGTTCCATTTATTTTATGCAAGACACGAAAGGGATTTGAGTCCTTAAAGAGCAAAGGCAATCACTCCAAGAACTTCAGAGCCAAAAATGTTAACCAGGAGAATTGCACAATTTAAGGTAGGGACGGTTTGTATCACTTAATCACCAACCTGACGGGCGACTTGTGCCACTCTTCGACCATCTCTCGATGATTCGTTTAACAAGCTAGGCTTTTGTGCCACCATAATATCACTCGGTTTCTCTTCCACTTTTCTTGCAAAACTGCTACTGTCAAGAGACGATTCCCCATCAGGGCTGCTTGTACCCTCTTTCTTTCGTTTCCTTTGGAATGTATATTTGAGGAACTTATTATCCATTTGCTGACTAGTCAGTGCTACGCTTGCATCTGCTTCTTTTGGATCTGAGTTTAGCAACACACTGTCTACTCCAATGGCTGGTTTACTTCCTGGACATTCTGAAATCTCTGTGCATAAAGCTTCCTTTCCACTCAATGCAAGCTCATTTGACAATAACTTATCGTTGTTTCCTATATCCTGTCCGGTACAAGACCTAGGGAAATCTGAATCGCATGTAATGGCGTCCAAGTATCTTGACTGCGAAGTTGATTCATTTGTATTTGAAGAGGAAATTGACAGTAGTGTTCCTTGATCCTTCTGACAATCTTCACTGGATAGAGTATTGTCAACCTGACAAGGAAATTCCTTAAACAGGAGAGCTTTGCGTTTCTTTTTCTTACTTCTCATAGCTCTTTTTCTTTTTCTGTTAAATGATCTAACAGCGTGAAGTTGGAAGCAGGCATCATCTGCTGGTACCACCTTGGCTTCGTCTGGGCTTGTATCACCATCAAACATGTTATTATTCATGGTACTGACTTTCTTGCATTTTTTACAGTCTTCTTCACCTTCTCCCTTGCATACTAGATTTCTTGCACCACCAGCTTGTCCACAAAGCGAATCATCTCCATCCAGCTGGTTCCTTTCAGATGCATGAATCCTCTGAATGCAGCCATTCCTGTACAGCTCGGGCTCTTTGCTTCTCATCATAATCGAAGCAAGGTCAGGGTTGTAATCAAAGCTATTGTCCTGGTGGAAACAATTATCACTGTGGCATGGGGTACTATCACATATTCCATCCAAAGTTGAATCCTTCGTCTCATGAGCTTCAGTTATGGTGCAGTGTGCAGCAAGCAGAGAAGAGCACAATATTTTCTCCTCTAGTTCTGTTTCATGAGTGGCACCACTTCCATCTGGAGTTTGTGCACCCAAAGGTTGCATCTGATTCTGGGTCACCCTCTCCAGTTCATCCTGCAGTTGGTGCAGCTCTGCTCTAAGATCTTTTACTATATCTTCTGCTTCCCCAAGTTGTGCTTCCAGTTCTTCAATCTTTCTCTGTTGACTGAACACTGTCATTTCTGCTTCATTAACCTACAGACACCATGCGCCAGTCAACCCAAACAATCTAGTGAGGGTAAGTTGTCTAGTTAAAGCAGTAACTAACTGTAAATTGAGCAAACAGTGGAAGTATCAAACAGAGGACCAAGTCTTGACCTAACTAAGTCTGATAGAAACTATATTCAGTTTAATAGGTGTTGATCTTTGTCTGTGGATACTATGGTCAATAGCAGAAGTATTTAGAACAAGTGACAATATAAAAATTTTAAAGAACAAGATAAAAATGTGCCATGCAATAATCTGGGTCATCATGAAAGGAAAAAGCTTTTCAAGTACATGCAGTGTTTCTTTTGAAAGTGCAGAACATATAAGTGGTGGCTTCGGCAACTGATATCTTCCAGATCATGCCTCTCAACTGTTTAAAAGTGAATGTGGTAACAATATTCATTGGTGAGCAGTTAATATGCCTAAAGAACTCGAATTTGCATGATGTTATAAACAAGTTTAACCACCATTAAATTATTTTGGATATCATTGCATGCATTTCAGATTCATTATCAGGAGATTACTTGTACCAACTTAGAGAACATTTTTTCAATGCACAGTCTTTCAGGACTTAAAACTGACTGTGATGTTTGTATTCTGGCAGATGTAAGACTACAATCTTAGAGACATCCGAAGATTTATGACTAGCAACACTGATCCAACTACCATTCATCATAGAATAAGAAATTCTGTAGAAGTATAAACATAATGATAGTGCAGTAACAGTAGTTTATAAACAATTCAAGCAAACATTTTCCCTTAAATGCCGGCCAGTAAGCCATCCTCCACAATACATCAAAGGATAAAACTGAAGAACACTTCAATCCAATGTAAAAAGACCATTTTCACTCGTCTATTGGCAATGCCTGAAAGAAAATCCTATAGTCCAAGCAGATGGCAGTGAACCAAATACAATAACACCGGTAGAAACAGTGCAAAAGAAAGGGGAAGTTAGAAATACAATTCAATAAATTGAAGACAAACTTCACATATCAAGCGTTGTTCACCAATGGGGAAGCTCCACTCACTTCATACAAGAAGAAAGAAAACAACCAAATGAAATTCTTTAAAGACCAGAAAGACACTTCTGCCATAAAAGGAATTAACACGAAACACCCACAAGGAGAATCCTACTAAGGAACACTCTAATAACAATCAAGACCAGCACTTTAACACAAACTGAAACCGGACCTTTAAAAAAAAAAACCACTCCCGTCAGAGAGACAAACACGAGAATGAAGAGACCACTGTACCTTAGCATCTAAAATCTGTTTAAGCCTAAGCAGGATACGAAGTGCTTCGTCTTTTGCAGCGAAAAGTTCGCGCCGATACCTCTGCGCTTTCCTCTCCGACACCATTATTCTAGCCGCCGCCTCCTTCGCCGTGTTCAGCATTATATCGGCGTACGCCTTCTTCAACGCCGTCAATTTCTGTTCCCACCAAAAAGACCAAAACAAAAGAAAATCAAACAAAATGAATATGCAGAACTAAACACACGAAATAATCGAAATCAACAGTCATTCAAGTAAGAAGCACTGCGAGAGAAAGGTGGTCACGGGTTAAGAGATTGAAAGCGATGGGATAGGAAGGTAATTTTACCTCGGAATCGGCCATCGGGGCCGAGAATGCAGAAAAAAGTTTTTAGTTAGTTGCTGGCTAAGACCAACTAACGTTGTTAAGTGGAAACGGAGAAGCTGTTTCTCTCTTTTCCCTTTTGTTTCATTTCTCTCCCTCCCCGGACCTGTCTGTTAAAACGTGTCTATTACAACACTGTCTTCCTAGTTCCTTTTAATTACAACGACTGCCACATGGTAATGCTCAGCTCGCGCCAACAGCAGCTTCGGGGACGCACACAGGTGAGTCAATAGTGACGTGGCTGGGTTAAAATGGACCTTATAAAAGCCCCAACACGTGGCCGTACCCTTGTAGTCGTTTAATGGGAATCATGCTTTGGAAAGCGTGGTTTGGCGGTGGAGATTGCGGGTCTGTGGTAAGAAGCAGACAGAGGATTGTGGCCCCCTTTTAGTTGAGGAGACGGTTGGGAGTGTTCTGGGAGAATCTAAGTAGCAGTTGCCTAGTGCTCCTGCTCCATCTGTCAACCGAAGTTCAACTCCGTTAAACATGGTTTATTGTTATGTTCTAACCTTATTTTGAGTTCAATACAACATTATTTTATAATAAAAACTACCTCGTAATATGCTACAAAACGACATCGAACTGGCCATAGAACAGGGTTGTTGGAAGGATTTGGACCCATCAAACATTTGATAATGCTGTTACCAATCTAATCGCGACCTCATCAAAATTCTAAAGCATATAGTTTGATGAAATTTTTGTATCTTTGTTATATAAATAACACTCATTTCTTCTAAATTTTCTTTATTTTACAAAATAAGATTACATTTTAAAATTTTTATAAGAAACTCTTATATTTCACAACTAGTCATCTGTAATATTAAGTCCATGTAATATGATATTTTTCTAGACAATTGAAATTTCATATGGATATAAATAATCACATGAAAAATGATTTAGAATTAAAAAACTATTATTCATATATTAAAAAGACTCATTTCTTTACTTTATCGATTTTTATACTCATATTAAAAATACAATAATATTTAGTATGAAGTATTAATATATTATCTAAAAATTAATTATTAATTTAATATATAAAATTTTAATGAAATTATTTTATTTTTGATAAATTTAATATAATTTAAAATATATTATGTTTAGTATATTTTAAATATCATAAAAACATTGGCCTTAAAAATAAAAAATATATTAGTAAATATATTTTACAAGAGAAATTTATAAGATTTTATTTATTTATTTTAATAAAATATAATGAATTTAATACTTAGTTTTTTTTTGTGTGGAAGAAATGACATATTATTAATTTAACTCTGCTTGTAGCAGGGAAACAATACAATGAAGGGGATTATATCCCCAAACATGAAGGCCCGAAGAGAGTCGAGTTTCTCTAGCTAAGGTATGAGCAACTCGATTCGCAGTCCTTCGAATAAACATCACTTTAACATCG
>JAOQMS010000020.1:1500-15566 GCA_027563885.1 Erythroxylum longipes | reverse complement strand
TTTTTAAGTTTTATTTAATTTATAATTATTATTAGTAATAAAATATTTATTATTATTTTAAAAACTTTGAAAAAAAAGAGGGAAAGAGAGGTAGGAGGAAAGGGGGGAGATTTTGAAAATTTTTGAAAATTTTGCAAAAAAGTCCCCTATTTTGCATACCGGCCGGTACCGGTTGGTACAATCGAAATCGGCCGGTACCGACTGGTATTTAAAACCGGTACCAAACTTCAAAATTTCGTACCAGTTTTGGCCCTGTACGGTACGTACCAGTCGGTACCGACCGGTACGGAACGGATCTCATGTCGATGGGCTTGAGTGAGATTAAAATTTAAAAGGATTTGAATCCATATTATCAACTTTAAAGTCTGATTTTTTTTGGGGCGAAAATATATTTTAGGAATTACTATTAAAAAAAACTAATATTTTAAAAATTAAATTAAAAGAAATTTATAGTTTAAAAATTCAATTAATATTAAATTGTTATAATAGCAATTAAAGATTAAATAAACTTAAAATTTTAAAATATAATAAAAATTACCTTTATTATTGAATAATTTAAAATTTTATTTAAAAATTAATTAATTTAATTTAATTTATAATAACTGATCAATTAATTAATAAATAAAATTATTTTTAATAATAAAAATTATTAAGATAAATTAAACTTAAAAAATTATGGTTGAAAAAGTAATATTAGGACACTGAAACGGATCTAATTACCAACAGTCGGTCATCGAAATACAGATTCATCACATCTTAACATTTCGGACCGCTGGACAAGTCTTGCTGTTCTGATCATAGCGGCGACCATCCGCCAACAACCTTCACAATGAACAGAAACAAAGACGCTCATGCCGACACAGCCAATCTGGACGATATATTCAAGCAGAAACGGATCCTCCGATCCAAAGTCCGCAAAACCCTCAAGTCTATGGATCCTTCCCTTCGATCCCAAGAAGGTAATCCACTGATTGTCACGCCATTTTAGCGGAAACCCATTTTATTCATTCCATATATAGCTCTTGCTCTTGTTTGTTGGTTGCCAGATGATTCTATTCAGAATGTGGTTCTGGAAGCTCCTTGGTTCAAGTCAAGTCGGAGACTATGCGCTTATATAAGCTGCAGTGCTCTACGTGAAGTTGATACATCAAGGTTGCTTTCTGAAATCCTCAAAAACTCACCAAAAGGTGTGTATGTACTCTATGTTTGAGCGATGACGCTAAATAAGTTGATTTTTGCTTGAAATGCACACTAACGGATAAGGGCCACCATAAAATTTATATAATTTCCTTCTACAAATAAAAAAGCTTGTTCCTTGGTGGTGTCAGTTAAGGGCGGAGAGTTTCTTATGTGTTGCTTTCCAATTCTAGATGGGGGTACACCTATAGGAAAGAAGCTTTATGTACCGCGTGTGGAGGACAAGAATGGTTGCATGAAAATGCTTAACATTTCGAGCATGGATGATCTAATTGCCAACTCTATGGATATTTTAGAACCAGCTCCTGTTGACAGTGATGGAAATCTCCGGGAAGATGGTAAGTAGCTCGACTGCCTTATGCGGACTGTTCTCAATTACATATCCTTGGTAAGTGTTAGTTGAAAATTATTTATAACCTCGTAGAGTTGCATGTCATTGTCTCGGTTGGATAACTCAAAAAAGGATGGGGCTTGTCCAATTATTGAAGGAGAATGATGGACACTTTATAGGTTTGCTTCCTGGCAAACTTGATGGATTTCCTTTTTGAATAAATCAGAGGAGAAGAATTTCCTAATGTTTAGTCATGAGCTATTAAATGTTGGCATGTGGCTACAAAGGGACTAAGGAGAATGAAATCAATTCAATGGTGTTTCTTTTTCCAGTCGGTCAAAGACTGAAGCCAAGAGATTAACGGAATCAGGAAATTTTGTTATGTTAGTTCGGCTAAAGCTCAACATTGAATATTTGTTAACTAATTTGTGATTACTACCAACCTTTTGAGTTTGAGAAGTTGAACAAATTTTGAAAGGTTTTTCATCCTTGAAGCTAGGATATTGTACCAACATGTGGTGCTATATATTCAGTTATGTGTTTGATTGCATTCAGGTAGCGATTCTTTAATTCCTTTTATATGTTCTCAAAGTGATATTAAAGCTTCTCAAAGAGCTGCCCTCAAAAGTAGTTCCTTTTCCCTTGTGCTTTAGTATTTACCACATATTGCACCACATCACTTCTGGTGCAAAGTATTTTCTGTATGTTTCATTGTTGCTAATTGCCAGTTAATGCTCCTGTTACACTAAAAATCGGTATCTATAGGACTCAGGCATGGCCGATATTCTGTCCTTTACACGTAAAATAACTTGTGAACATGTGGTCTCGGTGCAGTACTGCAGGCTCCTGAACCAGTTGATTTGTTCCTCTTGCCTGGTATGTGTTTACATGCTTAACATTCCATTCTTAATTCCATGTCTCATGTGCAGTTCAACACACTTCCTCTGTATGTTATCAGGACTTGCATTTGACAAAAGTGGAAGACGCTTGGGCCGTGGTGGAGGGTGAGTTAACTGTGGAAGCTTAAATTTGATTTAGTCTTTGAGTTGTTGAACTTTCCAGATCTTGTATGCACATGCATACACATTGTTTGAACCTAGACAAGTCCTAGTTAAAGAGCCTTGTCGCTTTCAACTGCTTAAATAGATGCTTGGAAGTCAACTGAATCTATCTCTTGTGTGCTAGCTATGGCTAGCTTAGCTTCTACCTGTGTGTTTTTTGTGTCCAGCTAATATTTTTCATGACCTGCATTGTCTTCTAAGCTTTCTTATATGCATGTCCCACTATTTTCATTTTTTAGTTTATGTTTATATTGAATCACTTTCTGCTTTGGTTTGTCTATTTTTCTCGTTGACAAATGTGGGTCACAACTCAAAAGTTACTATGACACTTTCTTGAGAAATTATCAAGAGCTTGCCAGGGAGAAGAGTTGGCAACAGCCACTGTTCGGTATATGCTGTCTTTTTTCTCACTCTTTTTTGATATGGGTTGTCAATAACTAGTTATCTTATGTTGATTTCTATCTAAACTTGCTCTTTTTGCAGTTGCTCTTTCATACTCTTTACAGATATTGGATGAAGAGGTTATACCCGTAACAATGAATGATGAACTTGTGGATGCTCTTGTGTCTCCATCTGGTGCTATTCCAATAAGCACAGCTGCCGTGGAGAGGTATGCCCTGGCTAAACATTTCTTTTGGTTTCTTCTCTAGTCTCATGGTGCTTGTATTTTGCAGAATGCAGATTTGACATTGAACCTAGAAACTACATTTTCAATGCTCTTCATTTAATCTGAAGAAGACAGCTACTTGTCTGCTCTGCGACCTAGTTAGGGGAATATATTTGTGTCGAGCACTTGACGTTGTATCTTTAAGCCATTTAGAAGCATGTTATGTCCTATAAGTTGTTGAGGGGCCCTGATGAATTATTCAAGGCGTTCTTTGCGCTGTACAAGTAACAAAACTGATTCACCTATTTCCAATTGCCGAGTGGAAGTAACAAACTTGAGATACTGGAATCGTGGCATTTGATACAAAAATCATCCCGTATGGTTGTTTTGATATAGCTAAACGAAGTTGTTAGACATGGATATAGAAAATACAGAGAGTATTTGAAATTTGAAATGCTTTTTAATTTCCCCATTAGATGGATAATCGTCAACTCATAATTCATGCCTTTGATTCATCTAGGAAGCATTTGCTCCTTCTAACACCAAAGATGCAGGATTCATGTTTTGGTTGAGGCTTTTGAGAATGATTTCTAAGACACTGGGATCCAAACTCAAATCTTTAGCCCTTCTGCCATTGTTAGTCGTAGCAGTTCTAATTAATTATGTTAGCTGATTCTAAAAGTCGACTTGCTTAATAAAACCTTAAAACAAACCATTTTAAAGCCAAGAAGCCTTGCAAGGTCGACGGAATGAAGAGCTATCCATGCTTTTCCAGGAAAATTTCCCTCACTTGTGAATGACTCGCTATTTATTTATTTATAGTCCTGACATTAGCAGTGTCCAATGTCTTGTATTATTCACGTGCCATGTTGTTCATAACTGAACAACTTTAGAAAATGAAGAAAGTGATTCTGCTCATCAAGCTTGCTTTATTCATGAGAAACCGAGCCTCTTATATAAGCTTTACAAGAGTTGTAATTTGAACTAAACACTAACAGCGTATCAGCTACGGATTTTAACTAGAGAAAATTGGAAAACTAACTAGTGAATGTCCTAGCTTATTTTATGGTAACAATATAACAACTAAATTGTTCAAAGTTTGAATTAAATCTAACTTCTAACATTTCCCTTCATTCAAACTTGGAGACTCTCAATCATTCACAGATAAACTCATGCTTCTTTTGTGGCAAGCTCTTTGTCGTTAAATTTGCAATTTGCTCTTCAGTTCCACAACTCTCCAATCTGACTTCTCCCTTTATCATCAACTTTCGAATGAAATGATGTTTAATTTCAATATGTTTGGTACAGTTGTAAAAAACAAGATTTTTGGCTAGTATCATGGTTGACTTGCTATCACACAAAATATCAGTTGCTTCAACTGGCTCTTGTCTCAAATCACATAAAATCCTCCTTAACCACACTGCTTGACAAGCAAAGGTTGTAGCTGCTACATACTCTACCTCAATAGATGACAAAGTTACAATGGCATGCTTCTTAGAATACTAAGAAATTGCAGCTATTCCAATAATGAAGCAATTTCCAGAAGTACTTCATTTGTCTTCAATCAAACCAGCTCAATCATTGTCTGTATAACTTTTAAGACTAAACTCATTTGTTTTTTGAAACTAGATGCCAAACTCTTTTTTGCCAGCTAAATAACGAAGAATTCTCTTGGCTGCGCCAAAGTGATGTTTGGACGGTTTAGATATGCATAAACTGTGAAAAGACACTAATTGAAAAACTTATGTCAATATGAGAATAAGTTAGATAAATAAATATCCCAATCAAGCTTCTAAACAAGCTTCCTTCTGTTGCTCTTGTATCATCTTCTGCTTGAAGCTTCTCGTTAGTATTCATAAGTGTGATGGTTGTTTTGCATCCCATCATGTTAAACTTCTTAAGTGTATCTTCAACATACTTCTTTTATGACATAAAAATTCCAGCATGTGTTTGAACAAATTCTAAGCCCGGAAAGTAGCATAGTTCTCCCAAATCCATCATCTAGAATATATTTTCATGGACTTCTTAAACTCGGATATAAGATGTAACGAAGAACTAATATATATCATATCATCGACGTAGACACTTACTATCACCACATCATTCGTACCTTGTTTTTTCATATACAAGGTTAACAAGATTGGCTTATGCATACTCCTCTTGAACCTGTTATTTTAAAATAACTCATCGATCTTTCCGTGCCATACTCTAGGGGCTTGCTTCAACCCATAGAGTGTCTTTTTCAACCGAAAAACTTTATCTTGATTCCTGGAATCTTCGAAACCTAGGGGCTAAATTACATCTACTTCTTCTTGTAAATCACTAATTAAAGACATGTTTTACATCAAATTGAAACACTTTCCCTTCCTTATATGCTGCAAGCACCAAAATAATTATAACCGTTTCAAATTGAGCTACTGGAGAGAATTTTTCCTCATAGTCGATGCCTTGTTATTGAGCATAACCTCTCACGACAAGCCTTGCCTTATGTTTTTTAATACTCCCATCTGCCAAGAATTTAGTTTTAAAAATCCATTTCAGACCGATAGCAATTCTACCTTTAAGAAGATCGACTAGTTCCTAGTTCTGATTTTTCTCAATAACATGAAGTTCTTCTTCTATTGCTCTCTGCCATTCCTTCTCTTTCATTGCTTCCTCCACTGTGATCAGATCCCTAGCAAATAGAACCAATGGTGATGTTAGCTCTCTTTCAATTTTAAGCCAACGTCAAGGAATTCTTCCACACTCACTTCTACGTAGTTGAGTTGATTCATTGGGTGAAGATTCTTCGAACGAGGAAGTTCCACTTGATAATGGACTTGACCTTGTTGGAGTTGACTTTTGTGAGCTGCCAGCAGATGGTTTTGTTGTTTCTTCATTTATGCAGTGTTTTCCCCATTTTTCATTTCTGCTTGAGCATTTCATTTCTTGTTTTTTTCCATGACCAGTAGCATTGTTCATCAAATGCAACGTTCCTACTTACTGAAATCTTGCCACTTAAGGAATCATATAATATGTAAGCTTTAAAGTGCAAGCAATAACCGATGAAGATGAATCTTTGTGATTTCTCTTCTAGATTATGTCTATCAGTTATAGGCAAAGCATAACATATGCAACTGAAAACACATAAGCGACTCACCGAGGGTTTATTACCATTCCAAGCTTTATATGGTGTTTGATCCCACGCAGACTTCATAGGAGATATGTTAAGAACATACACTGCAGTTGCTACACCTTCATCCTAGAAATTGTTAGGAAAACCCTTTGATTTTAGCATTGATCGAGCCATCTCAACCACATTCAATTTTTACTTTCAGCCACTCCATTTTGCTTCAAAGCATATGGGGATATCAGTTCTCTTTTGATTCCTTAATCTTTACAAAAAGTCACAAACTCTTCAGACAGAAACTCTCCTCCACGATATTCGAAGAACTTTAAGATATTTTCCACTTTGTTTTTTTGTCATTGCTTTAAACTTCTTGAAATATTCAAAAGTCTCGGATTTGAGTTGCAAAAAGTACACTCATCTCATTCTACTAAAATCATCAGTGAACAATAGGAAGTACTTACTTCCGGACAAAGATTCAGCACTCATAGCACCACAAAGATTTGCATGAACAAGCTTTAATAGATCTTCTGCATGTTTGGACTTGCCAACAGGGAATGCTTTCTTGGCTTGCTTCCCCATCACACATCCTTCACACACTTTTTGTAGAGGCGTGATAGAAGATAAGTTGCTAACCATATAACTGTTTTTCAACAGCTGCAGACCCTTGACATTTAAGTGCCCGTATCTGAGGTGCCATAACTCACTTTCTCTCATTGTCTCGTTTATCATGATTGCTTCTGAAGAGATATCAAAGGAAAACATCCCATTGGATGACATGTGAGCACATGCTAGAATTTCATCTTCATTTTTTATCAAACATTTTGCATTTTTAAGCACAACTGAATAGCCTGACTCAATTAGTTACCCCTCACTTAGTAAATTGTGTATAAGGCATAGAGCAACGTGCACATCTTTAATAAATTTCTTTTAGTTACCTACAGATACTGCTGCAATCCCTCGGCCTTTAATCTGGAGTTGCTTGTCATCACCAAGTTAAACATATGACCTTATTGATTCATCAAGATCCTTGAATTTGGATCTGTCACTGGTAATGTGATGTGAGCAGCCACTGTCAACATACCATATATTGCCAGCATCAATCTCTGTGCTTGACCAAGCTATGAATAAGAAGTCATCTTGCTCTTTATCTTCCTCAGCATAATTAACTTCTTCTGGCTTGGAATAGCAAAATTTGTTTATGTGTCCATTTTTTTACAATAGGAACAATGTAAGGAACTCCTTCCACTGCCTCGACCTTGACCTTAAAAACCTGTTCTATCTCTTCCTCTAGCACGTTGATTTGATGACTCCGACTCCTATTTGATCTGAAATGCCTTTTCTTCTTCTTTTGCAGCAATTCTATTAATCCTAGCCTCATATGCTTGTAAAGACCCCATTAGTTTATCGAATGAAAAAATAGACAAATCTTTTAATTCCTCAATTATAGCTACTACATAACCAAATTTAGGAGCTAAACTCCTAAAAAATTTAGCTACAATAGTTTCATCTGTGATTTTCTCACCATATGAATTCATTTGACTTAAAATGGAAGAGACTTTTGCTAGGTATTCTTGGACTGATTCATTGCTTTTCATACATGAAGTTTCAAAATCTCGTCGAATAGATTGAAGTTTGACAACAATTACCTTTGTTGATCCTTGATATTCAGTTTTCAAAATCAACCAGGTGTTTGGCTGACATAGTAGCAGCTATTTTGGAGAATATCAGTTCATCCAGTGCTTGTTGGATGAAGAAGAGGGCTTTTGCATCACGTTTTTTATTGTCCTTTAGATGAGTTTCATCATCACTGGATTCTGCAACTCCTGTTTCCACGAGATCCCAAAGATCTTAAGATCTGAATAGCGTCTTCATCTTTATGCTCCAAAACTCATAAGAGTTGCCTTTGAAAATTGGTATTTATAGTTGTGAGATACTAAGAGTGCTGGAAGTTGCTGCCATTGTTTGTAAACAGGAAGAATGGTGTGTCCATTTTTAAGAGAACCTGATTCTGATACCACTTTGTTGGAGAAATATTATAGAACTGAACAACTTTAAAAAAAGAATGAATTGATTCTGCTGATCAACCTTGCTTTATTCATGAGAAACAGAGCCTCTTAAATAGGCTTTACAAAAGTTGTAATTTGAACTAAACACTAACAACATATCAGCTACGAATTCTAACTACTCTAGCTAATTCATCTAGGGAATAGGAAAACTAATAACTAGTGAATCTCCTGGCTTATTTTACAATAACAACCTAACAACTAAATTGCTAAAAGTTTGAATTAAATCTAACTTCTAACAGTACCGTGGAGAAGAAAGGGGATGATACATCTCATTAGGAAGAGCGGATGAGATAGACATACATCATAAGGTTAAAAGAAGAAGAAGTGACGAAGAAGATGAAGACGAGGGCAGTGTCGAATTTGATAAAAAGATAGGCAAAAGGGTCACATTTTTTAACCCTAAGTTTTTTTACCAATCGATAACTTTAACCCTAAAATTTCAGAGTGAACAATTATAACCCTGACATTTGTAAAACATTAAAGTTTAACCACATCCTAACGGAAAATTCAAACTATTTCCTTAAGTGTTAGGTTAGCGCTAACTTGAAACTGAAAATATTTTTTATTCAAATGAGTAAGCCCCACTTTGCCACATCATCCATATTTTAATTAAATTAAATCTTATTTTATTTATTATTAAGAGTGAAACACACCATTTACATTAAACTTTAAACTAACCTTAACTTTAACCCACCATTTTTGTTAAGCAGAGGGATTAGATGACTGATAAACAAACTGATATCACCTTCATCGATTTGTTTACCTATTGTTTTGTTTACCAATCTTTGAAGTCCCTCTGACCCTCCTCATTTCTCCGACCTCCCTCATCGTAATCTATTTTAGTGTTTTGAATCGTTCACCGTCTGAAATTTGTCACCATTTATTTGGGAGAGAATCCATTGCAAGCATCGTCGTCTAATAGTTGCTCTCATAGGTGAGTGTTTGTGTTATTTAGTTTAGAATTAGATAGGAATGACATGTTTTGTCTGTCACCATCTTGATCTTCCTTTTGGTGGGTTGTGACGGGAGTTTTGTAGAAATAATTAATTATAGTCGAAGATTATTTTCTTTTCCTCCAACCTATTCGAGATTGGTTTTTGAGGAAATTTGGGTAAATTAAGGTTTTGAATTGTAATTTACAGATTGTGCTTAACTTCATCACCTTTCAGAAGTTTGTCTAATGCTTGAGCATTTTGTTGCTAAGAAAATGAACTAAAAAGGAGAGGTATGCTGATTGAAAATGTTGATTGTTATGTGTTTTTATGGAGTCTATCATTTGTCCTTCTCATTGGCATTAGTAATAAGTTGGTTCATAGATGTTTGTAGCATTCTATTATGAATGTCATATTAATTTTGTTAAGCATATTCATTGTCTATATGAAGTCCAAGATTACTTAGTGAAATGTATCGTATGTATGTTTTATGGTCTGTCCATCAACAAGAGTATAATTTTAAAGCTTGAAACATTAATTATGAAGTAGTATGAATTTGGTCCTATTTAGACTTTTAATTTGTAGGAAGTATCTTATTTTATACATCATGATCCGGTGTTGAACAACAACATTAAGTAGTATGATTAAGTTTGTTTGAGTTAAGAGTTTGAGGTATTCATAGTTGTGATTGTGTTTGTTTAATAAATGAGGCTATAATTACAAATTAGCCACCTAGTATATACTTGCATAGGAAATAGTTTTATGTTTCATTTAATTCTACATTTTCTATATTTGCTTATATAGTACAAGGCACAAGGTTTATGATAGTTTCATGTGTGTAGCAAACATGCATGGAGATGCCTGCTACTTTATAATCATATACATCGATGCTGCATTTCTTATTTGACAGTGTAATATTTTAGGGTAGAAAAACCATTTAATAATGTAATACATAGTTGAGATTTTGTAAATTTGCAATATGTTATAAGGTGAAAATACACAACTAAGTGTTCCTTCCCTTCTGGTTTCTATTGAGTTGATAGATAAATGATCCAATCCAAAATAAAGGATATAGGCCTCGGGATGGGTAGGCCTATGCTTAAGTAACCTTTGATATTATAATAAGCAATTAATTTGTTCTGCTATAATATTTTACTTTGATGAGTTCTTAGAGTCATTACCTGATCATATTGCACGCAAAATCTCTACAATTCATCAAATACATAGATCCCCTCAAACCTCACTCTAAATCTTTACATATCAGCATTTGCATGTCCTCACCATATGGAAATGTTGGCAATGGAATACCTTTTTGAACTCGCAGGTGAAAACACATAGGAGACAGGTTTGCCTTATGGGTTTCAATTCAACCCTATACATTTTACCTAACTTTAAAGGTTTTAAACGGGAATTGTCGTAGGGTAAAGATAGCTACAATTGATTGATTGCCTCTCTAGGATTTGATATAGTTACATAACAACATGTAATATGAAATGTTTCCAAAGAGGGATAGGTCATTTTATAGGATATTTCACAAGAATGGAGAGATGAAAATTATTAGGCATTGAAATAGTTGGAGTGATTGTTGATAAGCATGTGTCACTTCATTGTTAAATTATATGTGTGTTTACATGACATAGTCAATAGAATGCATTTTTACCCAATCATATGTTATCTTATTATCATCCTTTAATCAAGCAAATGGAATCATTATCATCAACTAATACAATAGTGAGTTCAAAGTCTGGCAATGTCATTTGCTATTGTAGGTTAAAGGCCCCATTGAGGAATTCACTGAGTGATCATAATCCTGGCCGAAGGTTTTATGGATGCCCCAATTATTCGGTGGAATTTATTGTTATTTGATTAATTAAGTTGATTGCTTAAGGTTTTCTTTTTTACTAAAATTGAATGTTTTGGGTTGGGAGATGCAATTTTTTTAAATGGTATGATGAAGAATTTAGTGAGAGATCCGTTGAAGTGATTCAAAATTTAACAAGCAAATTATCAATGTCAAAGGAAGAGGTTAAAAGAAGCATAACAAAGGAGTTTGAAGAAAAAATGAATCATTTGAAGGAAGACATACATTTTTTAGAAAAGAAAAAAAAATTAAGTGCATGTTAATGAACATTGTAATTGTTATATGATTAGTTATGGTTGTATTACTTTTTATTTCTAATTATGTTATAAGGAAATTTTATTGAATTTGAACAATGTAATGGTTGATATTAATTTCATGTATCTTATGAAAATTTTGATTTTGAATATATAACTAATATACAATGGGTATGTTGTATAACAACTCATAATTAATATGTTGTATATGAATAACAAAATTGCTATATGAATTATGTAATGAAGGAAAAACAATAGTACTATATATAACCAATATACAATGGATAAGTTGTAGTATAACAACTAATAATTCATATAATGAATATGTTGTTTATGAATAACAAAATTGGCATATGAATTATTTAATGAAGGAAAAACTATAGTACTATATATAACCAATATACAATGGATAATTTACTCATTGAATATGTTGTCAAATATGGAAAAAAATCATGTAAGAGAGAGATTGACATAGAGAGAGAGAGAGAGAGAGAGGTTGTGTAACAACTCATATTGATTAACAAAAATATTTACATTGTATGAAAACAACATAAACATTCATATGTATATAACACAAATATGTATACAAGTAATCAAAGTTTACTTCATTTGTACTTGACTATGTAAGATCAGGTTGTGATGATGAAGTCAATGACGTTCTCCTTCTATTTGCTTTAGCTTGTAAATGTTATGAAGTAATACTAGGACCTCATCTGAATTGTAAACTCCTTGGCTAAAATGATAATTGAAATGTGTGGGTGAACATCTCTAAACTGGTTTATATTGAAATTTGCGGGTTTACCAACCGACAAAATTGAAGAAACAAATATAACAAATACGTTTTGTATTTAAAGTTTGACAAACTGATAAAAACTTAAAATAGACAAATTGATAAAAAAAAGCTTACAATATTACTTTGTTGACTCAATCTAACATTATCATTAACCAAATTTCCATCTCTTAATTGTAGTTATAATGAAACATATTTGTTAGTAATTAGTACAAATAATAAGTAATATAAAACTAAAAACTATATCCCTATGAAGATCCCTCTGTTCTAACCTGATAAACATAATTATATACATTAGTAACTATATGTTTATAAAATTGTATTCATATTATTGAATTAACGTGTGCACACTTATGAAGAAGCCTCATCATGTTGACTTGATGTGTTGTTGTTGATTTTCTGGAGTTATGATCTTGAAAAACACATTTTCGACATTTATACACTCACATTTTCTAACTTAATCTGCTTAGATTTTTCATCTTCTTCGACTCATCTTGCTGTTTTCTTGTTGTAATTTTTGATATACCGGATATAATTCTTTTAGGTGGAGGATGTATCAACTCAACATCATTTAAAGGCCAGCAAATTTCACCTCTTATTGGTTGTAACACATATTCATACAAACTCAAGAATTTATCCTTCTGATAGGATGAATCAACGAATGTCTCAACCCTTTCTCTTAAGTGATGGATTGCACTAATTGCATGCTTGCATAGATATCCATATAGGTCTCATGCCTGACAACTACATGTATATTGTCTACCGATCCTAACAATATGCTTCCCATTACCTTTTAAAACTCCATAACCACCATCTCCATTCCATACAATTCTCCATTGCACTGCTTATTTCTTGTTCTTTTCCAACTTCTTCATTATGTTTAGTGTTATATCATGCTTCCACTCAAACACAAAATGTTTCCCCTCAGCATGCGTCCTCATAGCTGTTATTCTAATAGCATCCAGCATGCTAATCATTGCCTTCTCCCTAGCTGGTAGAATCCACCTATTGAAGGTTTCGTTCATGTTGTTTTCAACAATGGAAGATTGATGACATCTGGCCCACCTCTCTTTTGGATGCTAAAGCAACGCTACAACACATCCAAGGCTTATTTTGTTAAGCCTCTTTAGATGTTCATCAAAATCTTGAACATACGTTGACCAAGTGTAATTCTAAAACTGCTTTCTTAGTTCCTTTCCCTTCCAATTCGTAGACCAATTGTGATATATATGTCTTGCACACATATGGTAATCTGCATTGGGCAAAGTGTTCTTAATTGCCCTAACTAACCCCTACAACAAATACAAAAGATATCATTTCATATTTCATTGCTACATGTATGTGATGTTATAAACTTTATAACATAACATACTTATATCGATGAGCTTTCTTGATTTATTGATAATTTTAACTCAATTGCCCAAGATTGCTTGCCTTTAACTTGTTTACATATACTTGCAACTTTGCATATTCAACAATATAATTTGTTTCCCTCTCTTTCCTCAATCTCTTCTTTACTCTTCTACACATGCTTGAATTTATAAAAATGTTGAGCTTTACTCTACATTCTTCCACCATTTCTTCGTTATTATATTAGGCTTCTCCAAATTCTATCCTTAAAGTGTCTCATCAAAAATTTTGTAGAAACCAATTTAGGTTTGTTTGTAGTGAAGCAAATGTGATTAGAATTATATGTTATTGAAGTAAATCACACGTTAATATAGAAATTACGTACAATATATGATATACACAAAAGGGGGTTGAATTGTGTATTCTTTTCTCGAATACAAAATCTTTAATTTTTCTTGATAAGAACTTCTCTAACTTGTTAAAAGAATATCACAAACGTTATACGAAA
>JAOQMS010000019.1:0-12592 GCA_027563885.1 Erythroxylum longipes | reverse complement strand
TATAACAGTATTATATGATTAGAATATCAGGAATGAAAAAATTAACATTTAATAATATAACTTGTATTACAAATTAACTTTATTTAACGATTTCAATTTTTATTTAATTTGTAAGGATATAATTGGAAACACAAGTTAAAATTAAATTACACTCCATGAAATACTGTTACATACCAAACACTACAATTAGAATCCACCCAACTTTCTTATTAGAATTCTTATAAGTATCTAAATATGTGAATATCTTTACTTTTTATAGATTTATTTTTCGAGAAATCAGATTCCAAATTTACTTTACTTTTTCGCCAACCAAACAGGGCCTAGGAGTTAAGTTAATGATGTAGAAGTTATTTTCAATGCTTGAGGTTATAGATATGATTTTCACTGTTTTCACCTCAATTTTACAGTCTAATAAAAGAACAATTAATTGGATCATCGCTTCGTACATCCTCGACATATTTGAGGCATTCATGTGACCAAAAGAAGGGGGCACTTCATTCACTTTCACTTTTTATTATTTCTCTGTGATTTTCCTTTAACATGAATTTAGTCTCGATATGTGAAAATGGTATCCCAAATATCAATTTTATACTTGTGAATATCCTTCTATATATTTACAATTTGCCTTAGTCAATAAGATAAGGTTTATAAATTGCTAAAAAAGGGTATCCTAAAGAACAATTTTAAACTTGTAATTGTTGATGAGGAGAATTATTTTAAGTAGGAGACTTTTTTCCTGACCATAGTATCCCTAGTTATTTTTTATACTTTTTAGGTTAAATCATAACGAAAAATATAGAATCATTAGAAAAAAATTCGATGAATATCGCATCATCTACTCGTGGTAAGTCCGATCCAGCATGAAATTATTTTTCTTCTTCTCAAGCATCTGATGGGAATATCCAATATAACTTTATGTTTTGCGGTAGAATATTTGAAGGGGGTATATAATCAAAGAACATCTTGCTAGAGTTCAGGGTAATATTACTTCTTGCAAAAATGTACCACTTGATGTACATGATATGATTGGAAAATATTTGCAGCAACAAGTAAACAAGAAAAAGGATAATAAAGAAGCTCGTGATATATCATTTGGAGATAATGAAACACCACAAGTACTAGATAAAGGAAAAAAAGGAAAGATATTATTCGCATAGATTCTTATTTTTCTTCAAGAACTACTCCTAGTTCTCAACTTGGTCTAGAAAGTGTTTGACTGATAAGAATGTTGTATTGCAATGTAAAAAAGCATAGGCTAGATGGTTCTATCACTCTTGCATTCCTTTAAATGCTTTAAATTCACTATATTTTCAAGAAGTAATAAATGATACAACAGCAATAAGTCCGAAAGGTACCTTCTTATTATGAGCTACATGTGCCTTTACTTCAAGATTTAAAAAAGGAATTTCAGTTAATTGTGGATACATATAAGTCTAGTTGGGAATCGACAAAATGCACTATTCAAGTCTGTTGATGCTTTTGATATGGTAAAAAGTGCTAATGTTTTATCTGAATTATTTTCTGAAATTATCAAGTGGGTTGGACTAAAGAATATTTTTCATTTTGTTACAGATAATGTAGCTAATTATGTATTAGCTGGTACTTATTACAATCAAAGTATGGACATATTTATTGGTTTCCATGTGTTGCTCATTGTATAAATCTTATTTTAAAAAATATTGGTGGTGTGGATCATATTTCTAGTATTGCTTCCCACGCATCTAAGATCATAATTTTTTTGTATAATCATATCACATTTTTGTCATGGTTAAGAAAGCAAGAAGATTAGGTTAAGATCGTGTGTCCCGTTACTACCAAGTTTGCAACTACATTTATTACTTTGAAAAATGTTTAGGTTCGCAATTACTTCAAAATTTGGTGACGAGTAAACACTTTTCAAGTCATAAGTTATCAAAGAGTGAAAAAAGTTTGTGCTATTATTCTAGATAATAAATCTTGGTATGCTTACTTGATCATTGTAAAGATTATGGCTCTACTTATAAGGTTATTGAGGATTATTAACTTAGACGAGAAGTCGTCCTTGGGATATATACATGATGGTATATGTAGACTCATAAAACAATTATAGATCTTTTTAAAGGGAAGGAGAAATTGTACAAGCCGTACATAGATATCATTGATCGACGATGGGATAAGCATCCTGCCCAAAAGATCTACTTAGTAGCTTATTTTCTCAATCCTTATTGCTTATATAGTGAAGAAGCACATATAATTAATATTATGGGTGGTCTGTTTGATGTGATTGAATGCAAAGGTATTTTCTATATTGAAGAGCAATCACAAGTGATAAATGAAATTAAATTGTATCGTGAAGGTTTAGAGAGTTTTGCTAGATCATCAACAAAGAGAGAACTTATGATGAAAAAAATGCAGCCAAGTAAGTTTTATACTTTTAATTCATTCTTTATTTATTGCTAATATATTTATGTATCATAATTATTAATTTAAAGTACAGATAAGTTATAACATCTCGTTACCTATGTTGAGGCTAGAATAGTAATTATGAGAGATTATTAAGAAATTAGAAAATGCATTTCATGCTCATGCATTATATGATATGCTCATACTCTTGAATATTGAATTTTTGCACAGGAAAATAATTGTACATGCATTCATAGACATTCAGGATATAATTGATTTATAATTGAATTGTGAATGTGATTTTGTTGAGAATTATGGCTTTTATATATTGAAAATTGATTTGGAGAGTGTATTTAGTGATTTAGAATTTTTGGAGAATTTTAGAAAATTTTCTAAAAATTTAGGTAATTTTGGATTAGGAAAAAAATGTCAAGTGGCAAGACAATTGATAAATAGCAGTAAAATTAAGAGTCAAATGGTAGTGAAAATTTTTATAAATGACATTTGGGTTTAATGATATATGTCATTGAAAATTTGGGAGACAATTAGAGTAGAAATTGGAGTTAAATGGACTAGTTATTAAGAATCATGTGGTAGCTTAAGTAAATATCCAATTAGCATTTATATTTAAGTAGTAAGTGTCATGACACTTACCAAGCTTTTATTTACCATATACTTAACCCAACAAACTTAACCATCCACGATTCTTTCTTCTTTGCAAGACCATCTCTTCTTTCATTTTCACTAAATGCTCTTCTTCATTTTCTTCTCTTCATTTTCACGACACTTTCTCACTAACACTCTCAACGTTGATCTTTACTAAAAATCTGCACCTTTTTACTTCCATCTTTCGTTGCCTTCTTGTTATTGACGAACCAACATATATCACCCTTAAAAGGTGATGATAGTGTGATGTTTGGGAGCTAGGTTCACTGATTTGAAGATGTTTTGGGGCTAAAACAAGTAAGTGTATTGATTATCTTTATGGATTGTGCTAAATAGAAATGTTATGATGATGAGTTGGAGATAACATGATCATGACATTGGTTAAAGAGTGATGATATGTGAATGAAGAAATAAGTAGATCTAGGTCATATTTTCGTTTATTTGATGAGTAATAAATTATGAGTTGTATTAAATATGATTTTTGAGATGGATTGATAGTGTAAATGGGACATTATGATGAGTAATTTGAGGTTTTGTTTGGATATGAAATCTTTATGTGTTTTAATGTGGGTGTAGGTATGAATAACGAAACCATGTTTTAAATTGTAATGAGTTAATGTATTTATGAATTGTTTGATAAATGCTTCAATTATGATAATGAGTTATGGGATTTTTGAACTTGAAAAAGGAAGTTTGAAACATGAAGATATCTTGAATTTAGATTATTTATAGACGTGAAATAAAGAAAGAGAATTGGAGTTGAAATTATATGTGATTATGTTATGTTTTGGTGTTTTTTATCAATCTTGGATTTTAAATTGTGTGTGTATAATATTGAGCTGAAATGGAGTTATGATTGAAGAGGAAATGATGGGAATATAAGTTAGAAATGATAAACTAAGCAAAAGAGATGAATTAGGATGAAATTGATGATGAGGAGTGCTGGAAACATGTTAGATGTAGCATCTGTAATTTAGACATATCTTGACCTAAGGATATCTAAATAGGATTATTGTTGATTTATATTAAACTAGAGACGAATGGCTATAATGTTCATGAAGAAATTGAGTTTGAATTCTATCTCTAAGAGTGGTGAAATTTGTCTTGAAGTTGAGTTTCAGATTATGTCTCTGTTTCTGAACAATATGTAGTAAATTGTGTATAAATTTCAAAATACTAAGTCAAATTGTATGAACTTAGGTTCTTTAGAAACTTAAGACATATATGAACAATTGTTTAGAAGAAGACTTTGTTTAAAAACCTCATTTTTTAGGTGTAAAATGGAAGTGAAATTCTGAAAAATAATAAAAAAGAAAGAAGAAGGAGTGCAGCAGTTCAGAAGCAAGTCATGATCTCGACGTGTCTTTTATATAAGACCTAAAAGACGATTAATATATTTAGTTTTGGACCCGATTTCCAGATCCCAATTATCCGAAATATCAAAAGATGTGAACGTATTATCCTATAAAGTTATTTCCATGGGATCTCTCTAGACAAAACCAATTTTGAAAATGGAATCACAAATTGACTTCTTCAGAACAATTGTAGCACCATGCCTCTAGTTTATTTTGAAACAATAATTATTTCATTCGGAGCTCTACAGGTTAAGATATGATTAAAATACCAAAGTATGTTTGGTAAAACAATCAATTCATGCTCTTTCGGTCATTTCCCTCACTCTCTATCCATCAATATTTTTTTAATCAACCCCAATGGATACCAAAATTTTATGAAGAAGTAGAGAAATATTTTAGGAATCTATTAGTTCAATAATCACTTCATTTGGAGATCGGGTGATGAAATTATGGACAAAAAAGTCAAACCTGATTATGTCTTCAATCATATTGTACCTATCTTGGGACAATTGGCATAACTTTCACTAAAGATATCGGATTTTGGCTGTAGGATGGTTTCGAAGAGGACTTTGAGATCTAAAACTTTTTTTAAGACCTTGAAGAGGGATTTCGCCATCTAGAGGGTCAAAATAAGACAACTTTATCTCAAACAAAGTAATTAGGTCTGAAATGGATAAGACGAATCAGTCTAAGACGATTCAGACTAAGACGATTCCGACTAAGATGATGCAGACTAAAATGATCCAGAATAAAACGATTCCGATGAAGATGATGCAGACTAAGATGATTCCGAGGTCGCGATCACGACGGGCAAATGCGGAAGTCGCTCGCGATCGCAACACGGGTTGTGTGCGGGAGATTTTTTTATTGAACATGTATTGGTATTTTGATGATATCTTGAGACGTAGATGTCCAAATGAGGTGATTCTTGATTTAGATTATAGTAGAGACATAATTCTACAACTTTCTTAAAGAATTATAAATTTAATTATATTCTAAAATTTCAAAATCTGATGTGAAATTGAGTCTTGATTGAAGTTGTAGTACTACCCTAGACAGAAATTATGTTTTGATGTTTTCATAAAAACTGAATGGATATAGGCTGAATCAGACAAAGGTATCCTCACAAAAGTTGTATTTCATTCTCTTATCTTTCAATTGGTATTAAGTTTGTAATTTTTAGGTAACTGAGTTGAAAAATATGAGTTGTACAATTTGAGGGTATGATCATGAACTAACCAAAAGTTCGATTATACACAGTCTGTGGTATTGTGAGCATAACTCATAGGATACTGAACCAAATTGAATGATCTTACTGTCATTAGGAACTTAAGAGATAGAAGAACAATTTCTAGGAGAAAGTATCCTTGAATTACTTCATTTTCATTATTATATTGATCATGGAAAGTTGACCCAAAAGTGTGTCTTAGGAAAAATCTAAATTGAAGAAATGAGTTATGAATTTTGATTTTTATGGTTTTATTAAGGTATAAATCATAAGTATAAATGATACTTATGTGAGTTTGGAAATATGTATGATTATATGATGAGAATAATGGAAAGACACTCAGGATTGTCATGGACATTCATTGTACATATTTCGTATACATACATGTGCATAAGTGAATACTTATAATTGTGCTAAAGTGTGATGTGTGTATATTGCTTATTTTAGAGGAGCAATTGGAACGTCAACATCAAGACGTTGTCGAAACTTTGAGGCAATAGCTTTGGAAGAAATCTGTGAGTAACCTAGACAGTCTCACTTAATTATTTGTTTGCTTAATTTCTGATATGAATTATTTATAAATATGATTTGATTGTTGAATTCTGAACATAAAGGTCCGATGATTCTGATCTGATGATTGTGATATTGAAGTGCTCCTTGTATGTGAATGTGACGGAATATATGTTACTCAACAATGATGTTGAATGCTGGACCTTGGGTCCGATGTAATTTGAATGTGATTGTGCAAGCATGTGTCTGATTGAACATATCATATATGAATCATTTCGATATTAAAATGCATGAAAGATAAAGGAAGTTGTGACCAAAGTCACCAGGATAAAGAGCTTAAAGCTCAGACTGTGATTAGAGTCTCAGGCTCAGTTGTGAATATGCCCGGTATCCACTAAGGGATATGAGACATCTTTTGATACAGCTCGGTATCCACTAAGGGATATGGGCTAGTAAAAAAGGCAATCGGTCACAACAACAATAATAAATGAAAGTGAGTTTTACGTGCATTGCATTTATTTTTGATGTGTGTATTTTACATGAATGAAATGATCATTATGATTGTTCTGAAAGTGAAAGGTGATGTTTTATGAATATGCAAAGATGTGAAAAATATGTTACGTGTATTGATGTGATGCATGAATTGAGTGAACCATCGATGATGATTACCTCATCTGAGTTCGCAAAACTCACCCAAAATTGCACGTTGACATTTCAGGACATAGAGAGGATTCTAGCTACTGAGAGACCATACAAGAAGCTTAATTCTTGTACTTTTGTGAAGAAGATATGGCTCAAAGGTGGGTCAGCTGGACTGAAGGATTTAGTTAGATCTTTTGTATTTCCTCTTTCATGTAGTACATTTTGTATTACATTTTATGATGTACATGTATAGATATTAGAAAGCTACAATGTATGTACATTCAGTATTTATGAAATGAAAACAGGAAATTGTTTTTAAAAAACTTTGGTGACTTTCTTGTATAATAGTTGAAACCATGATTAAGTTGGATTAATTTCCATGTAATAAAGTGAAAGTGTGATAGTTAACACGCCGTTGTTATAGGGTATGTACTGGAATGTCATAAGGGTGTTCCGGTATGTATCTTATAGCAGTGGGGGTGTTACATTATAAGTGGTATCAGAGCATGGTTTGGCATTCATAGGGACATATAGGAATGTTAAGCATGAAATATCGTGAGAAATGTGGATAATGATTGAAGTTCTTGTTTATTATAGGTTGTCCGTCATAGGTGAACAAGTGGGAGAATCAGCTGACCTAGGATCTGTAGGAGCCAGTAGAGAGTCCTCTATGCCTCAACCGAAGGTAATGCCTCCCAGAGTTCCCAAGAGAAGGGAGAGGAGGTATGACAGGTTGCGGTAGCAGGGGTCTGTGGACTTTTATGGAAGTACAGACCCTGCGGAGGCCAAGGGATGGCTGGAAAGAACAAAGAGGGTTTTTTATCAGATGGACTGCGAGCCAGACGAGAGGTTCGATTATGAAATGTCCTTACTATAGGGCCCAGATTACCAATGGTGGAAGATTGTTCCAGGCAGTACCACTAGGCCTTGCAACCTGAACTAGGTCTTCAAGGATAACTACATGCCCAAGATCTACCTGGACAGGAAGATGAAGGAGTTACTGGATTTGAAGCAGGGTAGGATGTCAGTGGCAGAGTATGAGATCAAGTTTAATGAGTTGATGGGATATGCTACTACTTTGATTCCTACCGAAGAAGATAAGTGTAGGAGGTTCGAAGATGGGATGAACATGGAGATCAGGACAAGACTAAATATATCCAACCTGAGCAGTTTCACTGAGTTGAGAACTGCTTCAATCAAACTTGAGCAGCTACTGAGACAGGGACAAGCAGAGTCTAGGCAAGGATCCAGATTGAAGAGGTCCAGTGAGAGTTATATTGGTTCTGGCAGAAGATACAGTAAGCGCCAGAACAGAGCTTTCAGACCACTAGCTGGATCAAGCAGTCAGGATTCAGACAGAGAGGTGGTTTTGCACAGACTGGCAGTAGAAGAGGTATAGTGCAGAGACAATTGCCCTTGTGTGAGTATTATGGGAAGAAGCACAGTGGTGAGTGCTGGACTTTATCAGGAGCCTGTTTCTGATATGGCTCTCTAGAGTACAAAATCAGCGATTGTCCTGTCATCGCTGGAGTCCAGTCTGGTATAAGTGGCAGATCAGGGAGTGAAGCTACTATTCAGCAGAGTAGAGGTAGTGGGACTGGACAGAGAGGTCGTGGTAGAGGCAGAGTGAGCACAGGGAGTCCTTCTGTCAGTATTGAGGTGCGGAGCAGCCGACTGCAGACTCAAGCCTGAGTCTATGCCATGACTAAGCAGGGCGCACAAGACTCTCCAGATGTTGTTGCAGGTGTGCTATTTGTTTATGATTATAAGGCATATGCATTGCTAGATCCTGGATCTACGCATTCATTCATCACACCTCATTTGACATCCAGGCTGCATTATGATAGAGAGCAGTTAAAGTATAGATTAGAGGTGAGTTCATCAATAGGTAGTACTACAGTGATAGGAGATGTTTGATTCGAATTGACCAGGCAGAGTTGGAGGCAGACTTGTGTACTACAGTTGAGGGAGACAGACATTATCTTAGGCATGGATTGGCTCACTACTCATAGGGCTGTCATGAATTGCTATACCAAGGAGGTAGTATTAGAATCTCCTAGTCAGCTGAGAGTGGTTTTCAGAGGAATTAGTCAAGCAGTTCCAGCCAGGTTGATATCTTTCATGAGAGCGTTGAGGTTGATGCAAGGTAGATATGAGGCCTATCTGGCCTATATCATTGATACTAGAGCTAAGTAGAATGTGCAGGACATTCCTGTGGTCAGGAAATTCTTAGATGTATTTCCCGCCGAGCTATCTGGTTTACCTCCAGATCGGGAGACGGTGTTTACAATTGATTTAGTTCTAGGTGTTGCTCCTATATTTATTCCTCCATATAGGATAGCACCTGTAGAACTAAAGGAGTTGACGGCTCAGTTATAGGAGTTGTTGGAAAAGGGTTTTATTAGACCCAGTATTTCACCATGGGGAGCTCTAGTGTTATTTGTAAAGAAGAAAGATGGGACTTTGAGGTTATGCATCAATTATAGGCAACTGAATCAGGTGACAGTGAAGAACAAGTACCCATTACCTAAAATTGATGATTTGCTTGATCAGTTGTAGGGAGCTCAAGTATTCACTAAGCTAGATTTGAGATCGGGGTACTATCAGCTGAAGATAGCAGAAGCTGATGTGCCAAAGAGTGCATTCAGAAGCAAGAATGGGCACTTCGAGTTTCTAGTAATGCCATTTGGGTTAACTAATGCGCCAGCAACATTTATGGTTTTAATGAATAAGGTGTTTCAGCCCTACCTGGATCGCTTTGTGATAGTGTTCATTGATGATATTTTGGTGTATCCAAATAATAGAGAAGAGCATGCCAAGCATCTGAGAGTGGTTCTGCAGATTTTGAGGGAGAAGCAATTGTATGACAAATTCAGTAAGTGTGAATTTTGGCTAGATCAAGTAGTATTTTTGGGATATATAGTGACTGGAGAAGGTATACGAGTGGATCCAAAGAAGATAGAGGCAGTGATGAATTGGGAAATTCCGAAGAATATGTCTAAAATCTGAAGCTTCCTAGGATTGGCCGGATATTACCAGAGGTTTGTTGAGGGGTTTTCCTTGATCTCAACCCCTCTGACAAAACTTCTGAGGAAGAATGTAGTGTTCAGATGGGATGAAAAATGTTAGGAGAGCTTTGAGGAGCTGAAGCATCGGTTGACTACGACACCGGTGTTAACCATTTCGTCGAGAACTGGAGGATATGTAGTGTATAGTGATGTTTCGCATCAAGGATTAGGATGTGTGTTGATGCAGTATGGCAAGGTGATCGCCTACGCATCGAGACAATTAAGGTCTCACGAGATTAACTATCCAGTACATGATTTAGAGCTAGCTGCATTTGTATTTGCTGTAAAGATATTGAGACATTATCTTTATGGAGAGACATTCCAAATTTATACAGATCATAAGAACTTGAGGTATTTTCTAAGTCAGAAGGAGTTGAATATGAGACAGAGGAGATGGATTGAGCTATTGAAAGATTATGACTGCACAATTGACTACCACCTGGGGAAAGCTAATGTGGTGGCTGATGCTTTGGGAAGAAAGTCTAATACGAGTATAGCTTAGATTCAGACATCGAGGTTACCTAACTTGATTCATTTGAGAGCTCTGAATGTGGAGTTAAATCTGGAGCAGGATGAGGCCTTGATCGCTACGTTGAAGTTGAGGCCGATTTTACATGATAAAATCAGAAAGGTACAGAGTAAAGATCCTAATATGTAACTTATAGAGAAAGTAAAGATGAGTCCAAATTCTGAGTTTGAATTGAGAGATGAGACACTATGGTTGAAACATAGGTTGTGTGTTCCTAATGTGGATGATTTGAGGAAAGAAATTCTAGAGGAAGCTCATATGGCTGCCTATGCTATGCATCCTAGTAATACCAAGATGTATAACACGCTAAAGCAGCATTTCTGGTGTCCTGGAATGAAGAAGCAAGTGGCGGAGTATGTTTTTAAATGTATGACATTCCAGTAAGTTAAGGCTGAGCATCAGGCTCTAGTTAAGAAGTTACATTCGTTGCCTATTTTGGAGTAGAAATGGGGACGAATCACTATGGACTTCATTATGGGATTGCTTAAAACTCCGAGGTAGAATGATGCAATATGGGTTGTAATGGACCGATTAACTAAGTCGGCCCATTTCTTATCAGTAAAAGAGAATAAATCACTAGATTGGTTGGCTCGGAGATATGTGAATGAAGTGGTGAGACTACATGGGGTTCCAGTGTCCATTGTATCGGACAAGGATCCCAGATTAACTTTGAGATTTTGGAAGAGTACTAAGTTAAACTTCAGTACAACATTTCATCCTCAAAAAGATGGATAGAGTGAGAGGACAATCAAAACTGTTGAGGATATGCTTAGAGCTTGTGTATTGGATCTACAAGGAGCATGGGACCAATATGTGGCACTTATCGAATTTGCATATAATAATCATTATCACAGTACTATCGGTATGGCTCTATATGAAGCCTTATTTGGCAGGAAATGTCGGTCACCACTGTATTGGGATGAAGAGGGCTTGAGAATGGTTGAAGGCCCAAAATTGATATAAGACACGGTATACAAGGTGAAATTGATTCAAAGCCGAATTAAAGCAGCTCAAGATAGACAGAAGAGTTATGTAGATCAACATCGAAGGGACATGGAATACAATGTAAGAGACGGAGTGTTTCTGAGAGTGTCACCTTAGAGAGGAGTATTGAGATTCAGTAAGAAGGGCAAGTTGAGCCCTAGATGCATTGGTCCTTATGAGATCATTGAGAGGATAGGACCTTTGGCATATAAGCTGGCTTCACCAAATGAAATGTCTAAATTGCATAATGTGTTTCATGTGAGCACGCTCTGAAGATACCGATCGAACCCGACACATGTGATACCGGCTCAAGAAATTGAGATTGCTAGTAATTTAAGCTATGTTGAGGAGTCAATCAAGATAGTGGGGTCTCAGATGAAGCAGCTGAGGAGCCGAGTCATTCCATTGGTGAAAGTCCTTTAGAGGAATCACTCAACTGAGGAAGCAACGTGAGAAACGGAGGAGCATATGACGAGACAATATCCCCACCTGTTTGAACAATCAGGTAAGAATTTCAAGGACGAAATTTCCTTTTAAGAGAGAGGGGAGTTGTAACATCCCGTTACCCATGTTAACGCTAGAATAGTAATTATGAGAGATATTAAGAAATTAGAAAATGCATTTCATGCTCATGCATTATATGATATGTTTATACTCTTAAATATTGAATTTTTGCACATGAAAATAATTGTACATGCATTCATCGACACTCCGGGTATAATTGATTTATAATTGAATTGTGAATGTGATTTTGTTGAGAATTGTGGCTTTTATATATTGAAAATTGATTTGAAGAGTGTATTTAGTGATTAAGAATTTTTGGAGAATTTTAGAAAATTTTCTGAAATTTTGGGTAATTTTGGACTAGGAAAAAAATGTCAAATGACAAGACAATTGATAAATAGCAGTAAAATTAAGAGTTAAATGGGAGTGAAAATTTTTACAAATGACATTTGGGTTTAATGACATATGTCATTGAAAATTTGGGAGACGATTATAGTAGAAATTGGAGTTAAATGGACTGGTTATTAAGAATGATATGGTAGCTTAAGTACATATCCAATTAGCATTTACATTTAAGTAGTAAGTGTCATGACGCTTACCAAGCATTTATTTACCATGTACTTAACGCAACAAACTTAACCATCCACGATTCTTTCTTCTTTGCAAGACCATCTCTTCTTTCATTTTCACTAAATGCTCTTCTTCATTTTCTTCTCTTCATTTT
>JAOQMS010000017.1:11670-27173 GCA_027563885.1 Erythroxylum longipes | reverse complement strand
TTTTATGGCTCTAACTCCTTTAATCCACTTAACACCACATTAATTTTAACTAAGTTCCAATATTTCCATCAAATCTTAAATTTTTATTCATGCCTACAAAATTAATGACTCAATTCAAACAAATAAATAAATAAATAAATAAATTTAACCCAATAAACAACATAAATAAATAATTAAGCAAATAATAAGAATAAAAAAAATTAGGATCCAACAACGAGACCTACAGGGTAGAGCTTGGGATATTCAAATTCAGAATGTATATCGGGAAGGGAATATGAGTGCCGATAGGTTGGCCAATCGTAAAGCCAATCTAGCTTTACGATCAATTCCTGGAGTTCATGTGCTTTCGAATCCTCCAACGGCGTGTATAGAGACTATCCAACAGGATATGCACGGGGTATTATATCCTAGAGTTATTCACTAATTTAGTGTTCGTCTTCCTTCCTTTGTAATAAAAAAAAGGTTGATGTTAAGAAAATATTGTTAAATATAGATCGAAAACTATGCTCTCAAATTCACACAGCTTTACCCTTAATAAATCCAACAATGGACATTTTCACGCAATTTATTAATTAATTAATTTTACAAATAGCCTTTGATTATTATTTTTTTACCAATACTTGTAATTTTATATATAATATTTAAATTTCTACAAATCCTACCATGTCAAAATGAAATTACGACGCCGTCTGTTATTCACGATTTGTCCGATGACTTTGAGACAAAGAGTCAACGGCTATCAATCCCTTCATTTTCGTTGGTATCTTCTCCAGATATCTCTTCCAACGACCGCCCTTTGGTCTCGGTGACGAAGAAAGTGAAACAAAACCCTAACATGTTCGTGAAGGCCAAGATGAGGAGGGCGAGTTTAATTTTCTTCACTTCTTCGTTTAAAGTGTAGAATTGAATAGCAAACGTCCCCACTATTGCTCCCAACTTGCCGGCGGCGGCGCTGAGACCGTGACAAGTCGATCTGATCCTCGTCGGAAACAGCTCGGCGGGAAGTATAAATGTTGTGCTGTTAGGCCCAAAGTTTGCAAAAAAGAAGGTAAGACCATAAAGAACTGCGAACAGTTTCGGGTTGTGATCACGAAGATAATCATATTTGATGCTCATAATCAACAAGAAAGCTGACATCATGAAGAATCCTAAGAGTTGGATAGTGAATCGGCCGAGCTTTTCAATGAAGAAGACGGTGAACCAATAACCAGGAAAAGTGCCAAGTAAAGCAATGACGAACATGGCTCGTGAAGTCTGGAAAACTTCATCCAGAGCATTAAGTTGCTCGCGCTTTTTAATAAGTCCGATCGCCGGAAAAATGTCTTTCTGTGTCAAGTTCTGACTGTAAAAAGCTATGTCCAACAAGAACCAAGTGCTCATAGTACCAATCAAATGGAGTCCATGTCGTTGAAAGAACTCGCTGGAGAACAAGGAATAGCTGTTGGAAGCTTTAAACTGTGCCAACTTCTCAGGTTCTTCTTCAATCTCGATACTCAGAACTCGGCGCATATCAAGCGCAGCTTGTTTAGCATTTCCTTGAATGATCGCCGTGTAACGACCGGTCTCCGGCATCTTCATCCGCCAATAGTACGTTAACATGGCGGGTAAAGCACCAAGCATGAGTACAATCCTCCATAGATAGTCACCTTGAGGCTGTGTTGAGAGTACAGGTTCTTCGCTGAAAGGCTTAGCATCACAGAAACTGAGAAAGATGAAAGAAAGAAGCGTCGAAACCAGCCCGGCGAAGATAATCCCAACGCCCTGCATCGCAAAAACAGCCGCTATAAAAGCCCCACGAGTGTTCTTATTAGCATACTCTGACATGATAGTGGCAGATAGAGGATAATCGCCGCCGATCCCGAACCCGAGCCAGAACCTGAAGAAACAAAGCGTACCAACCACAGATGTCGACGTAGACCCGAACGATACACCTGAGAAAATGGCGCATACCATCATCAGAATCAGTGTGATGCCATAGACTGTCTTTCGACCAAGTCTGTCTCCAAGCCAACCGAAGAATAGTTGGCCACAAAGAGTCCCAACTAGAGCTACACCAACCACCATGTTACTAACATCGATCGGTAGAATCCCGGGCTTTTTGGTGGAGGGATCGTAGTAGTAAAGCCGGCCGAGGAGTTTCGACACGGTGGAGATGCAGAAGAGATCATAAGCATCTGTGAAAAAACCCATTCCGGCGATGACTATGGCTGTGACATGGTACCATTGTGTTCGAGCGTTATCTAGGGCGGTGAGTACCTCTAGATTGCCTGGAGCCATCTTGTTTGATTTCTGTCAACAGCTTGAAGAAGGCGATTATAATGGCGGAGTAGGGAGAGAGTGATGGAACCTTAAAATCAATAAAAAATTAAGTATTACGTGAATAACTAAGAAGAACACGAACTTACATGGAGGATATACCTCTAGCTTTGGCCATGGAAGCATATGTTCCCTTTGGGACGTCTCATCAAGTTCTAACCACTACGTCTGAATGTATATGTGTGTTGTGGGATTCATCGCCTATGTGATTAGCCACAACATTAGCTCAAGCCATGCGCACACCTGTTCCGTGGTCCGTGTTACCAATTAATCCAATAAGGATATAATTTGGTGAGAACTTGTATGCATAGCCTAATATTTAATTTTTAAAATTAGAAACAACGTACGTTTTATCTAATTTTGAGTGCAGTAAAAAACTAGAGTTGGATCAATTTGCAGTTTTTCAATTTGGTGTTCAATTTTTTCAAAAATTTTAATTTAGTTACTAGATTTTCAAAATTTGTACAAATTAGATCAAAATAACCTTTTTACTCACCTGACATTTGATAGACAATCTTTTAATATGATTATGCATGTGTTTTAAGATATTAATCACTGAAATGCAAGTTTTAAAAATTTAGATACTAAATTAAAAAATTCTAAAAAATTAAACAATGTTTAAAATTATATACTCTAATTCTAAAAATCAAAGTATTTTTTAGCAATCTTCAATTTTTACTCATTCCAATATTGTATTAAGGCATTGAAATTTAAGACTTGGATTAAATCCAAAATGAATCAACTTGGATTAACCATATTAATGTATAATATCATTTTTTAGCCCCCTGAGGGTGGTCGAGTTGGTGGAATGGAGAGTATGGGGTCAAAAAGTCTTATGTTCGAATCCCCTTACTTACACTCTCTCGATCGAGCTTGTCGTAGAAGGCTTGTTTAATACGGAGTATCCGATTGACGTGATTTGCAGACTATTGCATCAATTCAAAGATTTACTAAATGCGCATCCAAAAAATAATGATTGTGGGTTCCTCCGTTAAAAAAAAAAAAGGTTATAATATCGTTTTGTTTAATTAGTCTAATTTAATTAATCAAAAACGACATTTTGTTAAGAGGTTTGAAACAAAGTAGTTTAGCTTTGGGTCATCCGTGTAACTGATACAGTTCGAATCCAGTCCGATTCACTCACAGGTGGGAATATATCACACGTGCGAGTGGCATATACTGTAAGAAACGGCAAAGTCGAGCCCAAAAACAAAAAACAGGAGAACTTCCTCATTCGAATTCGAAGCTGTGTCGTTGAATCACATTAATTTAACCTCTTCGTATCAAACAGGAGCTTTTATTTTCCTTCATTTTCCCGGCAAATGAAGTGGGACATGGATACAGAGGAAGTCGAGGCAGTTCTAGAGAAGATCTGGGACTTGCACGACAAGCTCAGCGACGCAATTCACTCGATTTCGAGAGCTCATTTTCTTAATTCCGTCAAAACCCTAAGGAAATCCGATAAGAAGAAGCTCTACAGCGACGTCGTCGACAATAATCAGGCGGGCTTCGTGTTTGCGAAGGATTTTCGGGTGGACGATAATGAATCCGTAATGCAAGAGGCCAAGAGTCTCAACGCCATTAGAACTGCTTTGGAGAATCTTGAGGACCAGTTAGAGTTTTTTCATGTAAGTGAGCTTTTCCTCTGTTTTTTATCTTCTTCGTTGAATTGGGTTTTGCTAAGACATGTTATGTTTGGTTCTGATGGTTGGTGAGAGATTCGAGGAAATGGGTACGGCAATACTTGGAAGGAATTTGAATCGTTTTGGTTAGGCATATTTTGGGTGTCGAATTAGTGGCTGAATATATCAAGTGGAGGTTTCTGTACTGAACTACGTCCCTGGAATTCTTAGTTATTTGCGAAATTTGGTTATCTTGTGATTGGTTTCCAGGAAAATGCCTTTTGGATGTAGTGAATTACAGGTCAAAAGCTTTTTGTGCTTGGTCATGGAAATTCAGTATCTCAATTACTGAAATGGAAACGTAGAGAATATGTTCATTGCCGAAAGAATATCCAATTTTGTCCTCTTAAACAAACATCCAAATAGGCGGAGCAGTCCTAAACGATTACATCTTTTCAAGTTGTTTTATCTTTTCAGGTCATTAAGAATTTTCATTGGAGGCTTAGGCCTTGTCTTGGATATTTTCTTTTTACGTGATGTGCTGAAATTGTAGAAAAAAAATAGCATTATATCCACTTAAATAAATCCTGTTTCTGATTGATTTAGTTATCAAAAATGAAAATTCAGTATGTTTTCTTCTGCACACACTTGTCGGTGTAGTGCTGAAGCTAATTAATGGTAAACTATGAAGGTAAGTATCAAGACTTTGGAGAATATATCGGTTAACTTTTCAACATTATAAGGATTTTTAGGTAAAATTCTTGGTGCATGCTGCCCAAAGAGACAAAGATGATCACCGTTGAACATGACGGTGCATATGAACTTAAGTGTTGCATCAATAAATTACTGAAAAGAAAGTTGACCAATGTATCCTTAACAGTCACGAAATGCTCGCCAGCTGGTTTTTATATCATTGTCAAGGTGTTCTTTGTTAAGTTGTTGTATTTTCCAACAGATGCTCGGTTAAGATCACTAATGTCTGCTTCAAATGATGCAGATTAGATTTATCAGCTTGATAATTGGAAAGCATAGAAGGCTCCACCATATTTGAACTGTGGTGGAGGAAGATGTTCTCACATTTCTCAGTTCATATGCTGTCATACTTTTGAATATGGAGGATATTTGAGGAGAATTTTATTCGACTTGTTTCGTTTTGCAGACTGTGCAAATCCAACAGCGCGCCGAACGAGATGCTGCAATTGCTCGATTAGAGCAAAGTAGGATTATCCTTGCAATGAGGTTGGCTGAACATCAGGGTAAGAAGTACAAAGTGATTGAAGAAGCTTTCGCATTAGTTGGGGATGTGCAGGATGCTAGTCGGTTCATTTCCCCTGAAAACCTATATTGCCCAGCTGAAAACCTTGTTCAGTTTGAAGGGAGAAGGTCCAATTTACTTGTCAGAGTTCTCATTTCCAGTTTTGATCTTGCAAAGAAGTCTCTTAAATTGGAACAAGTGGGTGGGATTCTTGGAAATGCGGCTCTTTTCACAATTAGCATGATAGCGTTGCTCCATCTCCATCAAATGGTTTATAAGGATCATCCATATAAGCAAGAAGACCATAGCTACACCAGTAGGAATGCGAGGGAAGCTTCGCCTTTGGATGGCACCTCATCTAATGCTAGTATCAAGCACCTGGACGTGATGCTAGCTCGGGGTTGAAGTAAATGTTGACTCAAATCCTTCGTTGTATGAAGATTTTGCAACATAGTAAGCATTCCTATCCCAAATTCACATCTTTCGGGTTGATTCAAATGCACTATAAATGGGGATCATCCTTGAGTCTAAGAAAGAATTATAACATGAATGATTGTATTAATAGGCTGTGGGCTGTTTATCTTTTTTTCACGCTGCTTTACTCTCTGAAACACTTCGTGTATATCCCACTTTGTTAGCCAATTTCATTTGATTCGTACCCGTAATCATAGTTTGTTATGTCTGCAGTCTTTAAAGTTGGCAAAACGGCCCGTCTACCCTGAAGTCAATAGCTAGGACAAATCCGTTTTAAATTTCATTCTCAGGATATGATTATAATGGATTTGATGCTGAAATTTGGAATTGAGAATTAAGTATAGTACAGATTACATAAATTAGATAATGTGTCATAATGTATTTCTCATTATTTTGTGTTAAACACTATATAAAGGATTTTCTTTTTTCTTTTTTCCTTTCAAAAGCAGCTCTCCTATCTGCAAATTACTGAATTAGTTCATAAAAGTGAAAAGAGCTCCTCATAACACAGATTCCATAACAATTAGGACAAGTATATAAACTTAAAATGTTCATAAGCTAAATGAAAATGGACCTATTGGATTTTTATAGTGCAATTATTAGATATAAAATCGTAAGGTCATGTATATAAATCCGTTATGAAATGTACGTTTTTATTTATTTATTTACTATTTTCTAAGGAAATGTACTGATGCTCCTAAGTCGGAGCTTTTGTCCAACAGTCCAACCCAAAAACGCCGTCGTTAATTCACAACTGATTGAAGCAGAATGGGGTTAAAAATTCACAGCTATGTTTAAAATCAACCCTATCGCTTCAAGCCAAGTCACTTAAAAATTCTTGTACTCCTCGAAAGGTTTCTTTTCTCTCTCAATTTCCGCTCTCTATCATCTCTTCCTCACAGCCGCTCTCTTCATCTTCATTTTCACTTGCCTAACACTAAGTTTCAGTTGCAAAGATTCAAACTTTGAACACTCCCACGAATCTTGTTTCTCCGCTTTCTGCCCTAATTCGTCACCTTGTAAGAAAGTCACTCGGTATTTTTCCTTCACTGAATCTCGTTTCTCACTCTGATTTTGCATTTCTTGTTAGGATTCGGATTTTTAGTGTCCAAGGTTTAGGTTTTGTGCCGGAAGGGCTGAGTTATTCGTGGGAGTGTTAAAGTTCGAACCTTTTCGATTGAAACTTAGGGTTACGCAAGTGAGAATGAAGATGAAGACGATGAGGAAGAAAGCGGAAAGAGACCTTCGGTGGAGTGCAAGAACTAAAACATAACTTTTTAAAGTTGCTTGGCTTGGCTTGAATTGAAGCGATAGAGTTTATTTTAAACAGTAAACGTAGCTGTGAATTTTTAGCCTCAATTCTGCCTCAATCAGTTGTGAATTAATGACGACGTTTTTGGGTTGAAATAGATTTAGACAGAATAAGGTTAGAGGATCTCACTCGAATCTTCACTCTCGCTTCCACCAGTCCTCGTGTTTGTCATCAATGGAACATCCACCTCAATCTCATTCTCACCGCCATCTTCACCGGACAACTCTTCTAAAGACAACCCTTTCGTCTCTGTCACAAAAAAAGTGCAACAAAATCCAAGCATGTTCGTGAAGGCCAACACCATTAGAGAATGCTTGGTCCTGTCATGACCTTGTTTCAATGTGTATTTTTGAACCACAAAAGTCCCAACCATGGCTCCCAACTTTCCAGCTGCCGCGCTCAGCCCGTGGCACAGACATCTCATCCTCATCGGAAACAACTCGGCCGAGACGATAAACGTGGTTGAATTGGGTCCAAAGTTGGCGAAAAAGAAGGTCAGAGAATAAAGGACAGCAAATAGAGCAGGATTTTGGTCTCTTATGTAATCATACTTCACTCCCATTAGCAACATGAACGCAGACATCATTAGAAACCCCATGAGTTGGATCGCTAATCGTCCTAACTTGTCGATCAGAAACACAGTGCCCAGGTAACCTGGGAATGTTCCAAGGAATGCAGCTATGAACATGGCTCTTGACTGCTGATAAACTTCTTCAATGGCATTAACTTGAGTAGGATTTTTGGTTAAACCCATACCTGGAAACAAGTCCTTTTGTGTAAGATTTTGTGAATAGAACGCCATGTCCAGTAAACTCCAACTGCACATTGCTCCTGCAAAATAAATCATTCAGAAAAAAACATGAATCAAACCCAAAAGAAAAAGAAGAAAGAAGATTTTACTCTTTCTCTAGTGTTACCTATCAAATGGATTCCATGGAATTCGAAGAAGCGAATTGACCATAATGGGTAGCTATTTACAGCTTTAAACTTCGAAATCTTCTGTTCCTCATCAGGGTCTTCATGGACATGAATCTTAAGAACACGTCTCATATCAGAAACAGCCTTTCTTGCTGCATCATTTTTAGGATCAGGTTTGATAACAGCAGTGTAACGAGCAGTCTCAGGCATCTTCCTGAGCCAACAGTATGTTATAGCAGCTGGAAGAGCACCAACCATTAACACAATCCTCCATAAAATGTTTCCCTGTGGTTGTGCTGAATGTGCAGGATATTGGTAAAACGGCTTAGCATCATAATAAATAAGAAAGATTTTAGAAAGACCCATCGGGACCAGTCCAGAGAAGATGATCCCAAAACCTTGCATTGTAAACAGACCTGATAAGAAAGCTCCACGAGTCTTCCTATTAGCATACTCGGACATGATTGTGGCACAAAGAGGATAAGTGCCACCTAGAGCAACACCTAACCAAAACCTGAAGAAACATAGAATGGCAATAACAGATCCAGGGGATCCAAAGGGTAAACCAGAGAAAAGGGCAGATAAGAAAATGATTATCAGGGTCATTCCATAAGCTTTCTTTCGACCCATTCTGTCACCGAGCCAACCGAAGTACAACTGTCCGCAGAAAGTTCCGGTCAGTGCCGCTCCGTTGACTATGTTGTTCACGTACTGCGGAAGCCTACCAGGCTGTTTAAGAAGAGAGTCGTAGAAGTAAATGCGACCCAGAAGCTTGGTTATGGCGTTTATGCAGAAAATGTTGTAGGCCGTCGCGAAAAAGCCCATTCCAGTGATGCCCAACACTACGAAATGGTACTTTTGAGTGGCTGCATCGTCCATGGCATTAAGCACGGCTAAGTTGTTCGAGACCATCTTGGCAGTGGTGGCGGTGACGGCGGTGATGACGGCGGTGGTGGAGGGATAATGCTTAGCTTTTGGCGTCCTTCCTTTTTTATAAAGGTGTGGTATGTATCTTCTTGCTCTTGCTGTCCATGTGAGGATAAGAAAGAATGCATTTAAGACAGAGGAGAAGTTTGGTAGGGGATTTTTTTTTTGTTTGGGTACAAAGTAGTTTGGTAGTTAATTGCATGGAAGTTTCAGATACTTTAATATTGTATTTAAAAACAAAAAACAAAAACCACGTGATCAATTGTTAACCGTAAAGTTAGGCTTTGGGAAGCTCTAGCTTGTCTTAGCCCTAATTGGCAATTGATTACGTTAATTACTTGTTAGATGATTTTATTAGCTGATATAATTATCAATTAGTTAACGGTAGATTAATATAAGATTTGAACAGTAAATAATATTAGCTGTTTAATGTTTGACAAAATTAATCGTTTAGTACTAATTATTTATATGTGAACTTGACGTATCACTAAAATGTCACTAAAAATAAACTTAAGAATGAATTTGGTTGGATCATACCAAGAGTTTTTCTTTAAATGCAGCACCAACAAGCTTAATATGAAATTAGGTCTGTAAAAATGATATCAATTTAATTTCTAATTTATGAAAATATAATTTTTTGTTATTTTAATTTTAAATCTTTAAATTTTAAAAATTGAAACTATATTTTTAATATATTAAATTAAAATAAAATTATTTAGAAAAAATTTGTTTATATTAATCTATTAAAATTTAAACTTAAGTAAAAGTAATTAATTTAAATTTGACTTGTTAATTTTAGATTAAATTGAATTGAATTAAAAATAATATACAATTGATAATAATATTATATACTAAATATTGATAGAAAAAGAGACCTAAATATCAATTGTATACGAAAATAATTAATGTAATATAATTATAGATGACAAATTTAAAAAATTAATTTTTTTTGAAAATTTTAATTTAATATTAAATATTTTAAATTTTATTTTAATGAATAAATTTTTAAATTTTGTATAAATTAAGTCAAATTTATATCTCTGTCTCTATCTCTATCTCTTTGAGTAATTTGTAATAACTTTTAGATATAGTAGTCTTTTAGTTCCTTAATTTATGAGGCTCTTGAGGAAAACTCTTCTCATAGTAACGTTTTCAAAATTAACAGATTGAGTTCTATTCGCCAACTCAATCAGTTAATTACCAAACATAATTATCAACAGTTTGACATAGTCAAATAGCTAAAATCTTTCAACTTGCCAAAAAATAACTGATAAGTCATTTACCAAACAAGGTATTAATGTACATATGTAAGTAACCTATGTTTGATCGGGTTTACTTTGGAAGTTATTAAAACCTCGAAGGGTCATAATGTATGCAATTTTACCTTTGTATTTCTACAAAGAGACTATTTATGTGACTTGAACATGTAACCTTATGGTCACAAAGGAGCAACTTTACCTATTGTTCAAAGACTCCCCCTCTTGAAAGTTATTAATACACATACATTAAACTTTTACAAATGTAAGTTTTATTAATTAAGTTCAAAATATCAAAATTGAGGGTAAAAGAAACAAATCTTCCCTATATTGAAAATTTTTACTATTTTTCAATTAAAAAACTCCTTTAATGAAATTTTAATTAAAATAAAGACAAAATACTTGTAGAATGAACACTACACTAGCACCAAATTAAATATTGCTTAAATGACGATTTAACTCAACTCTTAAACTCGAATTGAATTAATCAAATTCCACTTAAATTAATAATTTATAATAAATATCTTAAAATATTAATTTAAGTAAGTTTAATTAGTTTTGATTATATTTAAAAGTTGAGTTGAGTCACCGTATTAGTAATATTAGATTAATCTATATTTAATATTTATTTATATCACATGTATTTTGCCGTTATTTTTTAATTGAAGTCTATAAGAAAGATTTAAAAAAACTTGCCACGCTCCAAAATCTCGGTTTTTTAAATAGCACTTTTCAGGTCGTGAATAGTACATCTCAAAGTGAATAGTGACATATGGAACTCAAACTGCACTTTATTTTATTTGACATCAAATAGTATTATTCAAAGACAATCTGATAATCAAATTTGAGGTCAAAACAAGTTTATTTTAATGGTTTGATCAAGAGTTGATTGGTAGTTAAAGTTTGGCCCGAAAAAGGGTTGAAAGTCAAACCCGAAATTTTATACAATCCTTCATTTCTTTATTTGTACATGTCATAACCCAAAAATATATATAATTCTTCGGTACATCCACCTCCAAATCTTTCACAATCCTTTACGTGACTAGTCTTTATAGTAGATCTACGACAACTTTCTTCTAATTTTCTTTAAAACCCCGCACGAAAAGAAAACTACATGCTAAGTTATAAGCTTATTAGTGTTAAAACAATTACATTTCTCATCCAATTCATTTCATTCATCCCATAATGTGCATAACGTATAATATTTTACAAATATAAAAATAAAATATCTTCACTTATTTCTAAGCATAAATAGGCATCAAAATTAATTTATGAAATTTAAGCTTCATCTATTATATTAATTCATATCTAATTACATAATGATCCACAAATTTTACAGTCAACTACTACTTTCGTTTAAAGTTTTTTAATCATTAATTATGCATTTATACATTTTCCTATAATTGCCCCAAGATAAAATTCAACGGAATTACATTGCTGAGTTGGATAAGCAGGATTTTAAAATACGGGACTGAGTTGTTGGAACCATATGATCCAATGCTCCAAAATCTTGATTTATCAATAGTACTTTTTGGACTGTGAATAGTATATCCTGAGGTAAATAATAACTCCCGGAATCTAAGCTGCACTTTATTTAGCATCAGATAGTATTATTCAAGGTTAATTCGATGATCAAATTTGAGGTTAAAATGAGTTCATTTTAAGGATTTTATTAAGAGTTGGCTAGTAGTCAAAGTTTGACTCGCTGAATAGGTAAACTTCAAATTCAAAAATATTAATGAAAAATAAATGATATTAATTAAGGTCTTTACGTGAGATTGAAGTTTTTTTAGTGGGTATTACTTATTGAAAAGAAGAAATTTTTTTGAATTTTCATATGCATTAATAGGTATTATTTTTAATGGGACCAACTATCATTAATTACCACCAAATATTTTTAGTTGCCACTAAATAGCATTAATTGTCACCTGTCACTCTTTTCCAAAGTTTATGGGAATCAACTTTTCCTCTTTCTTCTCCACTCTCTTTCATTTTTTTCTTCCATTTTCAAGTTAACATTTTCTATCTTTAACCCCTAAATCAACTTTTAAATACTAAATTATCAACTAATGGTCCAAAAACTAATAAAGTGTAATTAAAAAAAGATTATTAAATGAACCGTTTATTTTAGTTTATAAAAATTAAATAGTTTATAAAAATTGGTCAATTAATTAATAAACTGATCAGTTTTTGACAACAAAGATTAAACTAAATTGAACCAAAAAGTTAGAAACAGATCCAAAAAGTTAGAAACAGATCCAAAAAGTTAGTCGGTTCAAGGTTGTTATTATTAAATTAGTCAAACTGATTCAGTTTTTAAAACATTTATAATAATTATATAGATAATTGATTTATTATAATCCACCAATTATTTTTAGGTTTAAGGGTATTCAAAAATGGTAATTTAATTATGATAAATTTACTTAATAGAAATTAAATTAAATTTCAATAATAATTATTATAATCTAATTATCACTTAGAAATTTTGTTCTATATTTAACAATTTCCAACTTTCACTCCTTATTTTTAAATAATTATTTTTACAAGTTTGTAAACTTGATTAAACCTAACAAAACTTATTACATTTTCAAAGTAGAAGTCGAGTATTATAATTACAAATTAAAAAAGTAAAAGATTTTATAAACATATAAAAATCATTAATTAGCTTTTTTGATAGTTCTCTTAAACTTAAACTAGAGTCATTATTTAAACTAGAGTCATTATTGATTCAAAGTGATATAATGTTTTTTTTCTCATTTAATGTATAATAAATTAGTTTAATTAATCACCTAAATTTCTTCCCAACTACTTGGCTAATGTGAAGGGCTTCCATTCACTTGTTCCGAAAATCCCAGTGCCCGCTGTTTCCCATGATATCCAGCCATTCAATAAGAAAAAATGAATGGGTTAGATGGTAGGAGGAACAGGGGCACAAGGATTTTTGGAACAGGTGATTTGAAGCCAATGTGAAAGGAAACAAATTACTTGTTTCCATTTCCTTTTTCTTTGACTGCTCCTTAATCATCCTTTCATTTAATAAATGAGATCTACAGAAAATAAATAGATGAATATTTATGGAACAAGATAAGAGCAGGATAATAGAAACAAGTGATCTAAACTCAACGTGAAGCAATTGAGTGCTCTTCTTATATTAAAGTCAGCCTTAAAAGTTAATTATATAACTATATAGGAATTTGTAGAATTAAATTAATCAAAGTTCGATTTAAATTGCTTGCAATTAAGGGTATGGTCTGACTTCCAGTTGTCCTCATGGCTTCATTGATTCCTTAAAATATAAATTTTCTACCACCGAGCACCGAAGCCCAATGGTAATGCGTTAGGTTTTCGCTTAAGCAAGGTTGGGAGCTTTACTCTCACTTGTGTATGCAGTAGTGTTAAATATTCAGTGGTAGTACTAAGCTGCACCTTGGTGTCTCATACGACACGAGCAGGGATTAATCTGAGCATGGTAATAACTCAAAGATGTCATTGACAGTTTAGACTTACGTAGAAAATCTTGTAGGTTAACAAAAGAAAAAGAAAAATATAAATTTTCTTGAAAATTGTGGTTATAATAACAACAACAACAACAACAACAAAAATAATAATAATAATAATAATAATAAGAAGAAGAAGAAGAAGAAGAAGAAGTTGGAATACTGCCTACCGGTATATTCTTTGCAAGATTCATGAACTACGGGGAAGAGCCCAACTAGAACATATTGAACTCAAACTTAAGATTCCCAATAAAATATATTTCATTGTGACATAATCAAAAGGATTACGGACTACAATCAGAATATTCTTCTATATTATAACTCCACATGTTTTGGCTATTTGTTGAATGTTTGCTCGGGAAAAAAAGGGTTATTATTAGTGAGGTTTAGAGTTGGAAAGTGAGCTCAGGCATGACCCTAGTTGGCCTGAAGTCAACAGATCAAGACAGAGTTAACAAGATTGTTCTGAAAAAATTAAACTTCAGGTTAAGCTCAGAATCAAACTGTCCAGGCCCAGCCTGAACTAGGCTAGACTCTTATATACAAAATGACATTATTTTGACATTTTTAATTAAAAACTTGGTTGGGCCAAATCAGACTTAAATTTGAACTTGAGTCACCTTTGACCCAATCAAGTTCAAGCTTAGATCCGCTATCTCGAGTTCAATCGGGTCTTAAGCTAAGCCAAGCCCTGACCTTCTAGCAGCTAAAATCGGGCTGGACGGGGCCTAAGTATGTCTTAGCTCGGCCTGACTCGTTATCATCCTTATTGAGATTTGATTTGTTATTAAAGTTTAATCCAAAAATTGATAAATTATTTTTTATTTATATATAAAATATAAAAGATAAAATTTCAACGAGTATATTCTTGAGAAATTAAAAGTTTTTTGTACTTACTTCAATAAAACAATTTTTTTAGTATTTATAATTCGTTGGATATAGATCCATTTTTTGACTTTTTTTTTTCGTAAAATGGGTTTTTCTCAATTTTGGGGATATCAAGGTATTACTATGTTAGAATATAGAATAATTTAGGGGATTAAGTTAATTGTAAATATTTATTTCACCTATCTAATTAGTAATAGTCAATAATTTGCTAACCGCACCTCGTAATATGACTAGTTATATTATCTACTAAATTAATATTTCTTTTTATTATTACAATTTTGTGTGTCGTGTCAGCAATTTAGAAGTCGTATAAATCTCAAAGCATTAAAGAATCTTAGTCATTATTTTTCAGACGTGTATTAAATAATTCTTTAAGTTTATATAATAATAATTTATAAATTACATATTTTAAATATGAATAAATAATTTAAACTCAAAAAACAAATAACAAGATCAATCTAAAATATATATAATAATTTATAAATTAATGATTAAGTTATTTAATGAATAATCAATTTGAACATACTCTCAGCTTTCTAGAAACCTAGAAAATATGTTCATTGCTGGAGGAATATCCAATTTTGTCCTCTTTAACAAACATCCAAATAGGCTGAGAAGTCGCAAGCCATTTACATCTTTTCAAGTTGTTTTATCTCTTCAGGTCATCAAGAATTTTGATTGGAGGCTTGCGTGAGACTTTCTTTTTAAAAAATGAGTTAGTTTACGGGGAATGAAAATAGAAATAAGAATAAATATAATAAAAAATGAGAATGAATATTATTATTATAATTATGACGATTGGTTAAGAGGAAGGAATGATTACTATTAGTATTGCGAGTTGTTAGTTTGTAAAAAAAATTGAGAAATCAAAATTTATTATATTTTAATTAATTAGTTAATTAATTATAATTTAATTAATTATATTGTAATTAATTAATTACAATATGTTAATTAATTAATTATATTTTAATTAATTATATTTTAATTAATTATATTGTAATTAATTAATTATTAATAATATTTTAATTAATTATATTG
>JAOQMS010000016.1:0-18177 GCA_027563885.1 Erythroxylum longipes | reverse complement strand
GAATTTGAGGCTTTAAGAAGCAGTTGATGTTTATGTTTGTGTATTCTGATCTTGGTTTTGAACGAATGAGAGTGGTTAAGAAGATTTATGTTTGCATTAAGTAAGGTAGATGCAAAGAAAAAACACAGACGAAATGTATCGTCTATGCTGACGTCACACATAGACGACACGTCAGCACATAGACGTAAGAAAAAACACAAACGCAAGTAATCGTCTGTGATGACACGTCATAAGGTAGACGATAGAAAGTCAAACGATAGAAAGACAGACGATAAAAGTCAACCACAGAAGATAGAACACAGATGGTAAAACACAGACGATAGGAGGTCAAACCCAGACGATAAAAGTCAAAGACAGACGAAAGGAAATACAGACCATAAGCAAACTCAGACGATAGCCAAAACAAACACAGACGATACAAAGAAGAAGTTAAGCCAGTGTGATCGATCAGTCAATTGGTTGGAGTTAATCACAGAATCCACTAATTAAGGATTTTTCAACAAGAAGTGGTTATTAAGGATCAAGAAACAGTTAAGGACTTAGACGATAAGTACAAATCATAAGACAAGATGTTAAGAAGAGGTCAAGATGAAGTTCCAATTTGAGGATTGTCCTAATGAGGGCACTCCACCCTTGTGAGATGCGCGTCCAGATGTCACTTAGGACGTCGGCCACGTGTCTCGTAAGGGGCGGGGTCCCAACAAACAATGTTATGATTCAAATTACGCCTATTTTATTTTAACTTCCATGGTATCAGATTTATTGGTTAATTTTTTTCTTATCTCTGCTATCTATTTATTTTTATATTTTTCATCTATTTCTTTTATCAACCACTAATTTTATTTTTCTACCATCAGTTTGATTAGCCATCTTCCAAAGTATGACCCAATCTCTAGCTAACTTCAACCCATATCTAAACATCAAGCCATCATAGTCTGCTTTTCTTGGTCATGCCCTCAGATGCCATTTGTATTGATTAAATTTTAGTGACCTCTATTTGTTTTCCTGGACTTTCTCTCTACTCATGTTGCTAATATAGTCTATCAGTGGCTTCAATTAACATACCATACATATTGAGGTTTTAGCTATTTATATTCTAAACTGTGCCTCATGTTGTTAAAAATGAAGAATTCAAGCCACTTATAACCTTTTGTTTATGTTTTAATTTTATCATCTGCTGCTTATTGAGTAATTTTTTGGCCATATAGATTGTTTCTCATCCATTTCATTTAAAGTATTGTTTTGACATATTCGTTCTTGCCATTTTCTCATATACCATTTATTGCATATTTTGGTTTAACTGAACCAATCTAGCTAATTTAATAATCATTTATATTTATTCTATTGTGGATGAATATGATATTGCAAAACTTATTGCAACTATGTGATTGGCTCAAACTATAATCTTAAGGTGCCAAGAATGAAAAGTTTTTAATAGGTTGTAAGCTTTAACACATTCTTACAGAAGACATCAGTAAGCTAACTAAAGAGGTAGATGAAACTATTGGAGATAATCTTTCCTAACTATTAGCATTGTCCATAGTTATCTCTTGTAACATCTTTACCATATTTATCCTATGGTCTAGACTGATCTCTTGTATATTATTTAAGCACATTGTGTTAATGAAATCGATAAACCCTATTGATCATCATTATGGTATCACGAGCAAGGTTCCTCCGAAACCCTAAAATTCCCTAGTTTTTTTCTTCACTGTGGCGTTGTTTCTTGCAGCAGCAGCCATGGCGTTGGAATTTTCCACAATGTCCACCTCCATTGATCCACCTCTCGTCCAAAATACTGTCGAACCACATAAGCCCCTCTTGTTCCAAATCTTACGCACCACACTACAATAAAACTCACACCCTCCAACTACCTGTCATGGCAGAAACAATTCTCCACCATTCTTCGTGGTTATGACCTTCATGGCTTTCTGGATGGCACTGCTTCAAAACCACCACAATTCCTTACTGCCGCAGATGGCACTGTCACTGCCAACCCTGCGTACGAGACATGGACTCGGTAAGATAGTCTCATTCTTGGAGCACTCTTGGGCACACTCACTCCCATCGTCTCCTCTCTTCTTCATTGTGTTGATAATTCATATGATGCTTGGATTTTGCTTCATGATACATATGCCAAACCCAGCAGGGGTCATGTAAAGCAGATCAAAAATCAAATCAAGTCTGCCGTTCAAGGAACCAAAAGTGTGTCGGAATATTTACAATTTATTCAATCTCGGGCTTATCACCTTGCCTTGCTTGAAAAACCTATGGACGACGAAGATTTGATTGATAAAATTCTCGAAGGGTTGGATCCCCCCTATAAACCCATCTTTGAGGCGGTTAATGCACGTGACAGCCCCATTACGTTTGACAAATTGCATAAGAAGCTTATCAATCGAGAACTTCTTGTTCGTCCGGCTCTGACTTCACCTCTGCCCAGCATGCCGGTGATTGCCCATGCCACGGCATCTCAGTCTCGTCTACGTGGCCCTCAGCATTCTGTCTTGTAGTCGTCTCCTTTATAGTGGCATACCATCCCCAGCCGATGTAGTCGGGTTTTCATTTTGCTCACTCCAGCCGTGCTCCTCGTCTGCTTTTAAGCACTTATCAGGGCTGCAGTGTGCCGGGCCACCTATAGCCCAGTGCCCACACTATGGCTGGATTGTCCAGCAGGCTATTCCCGGTACTCAATCCACTGCCTCGCTTGCATAGACTTGGCGACCTACTCCTATGCCTTCGTCCCAGCCTTAGCAGTCAGTCGTCCAAACCACTTGAATACATTTATTATGATGTTTGGACTTCTCCTGTGTTATCTATTGAAAACTTTAAGTATTATGTTCTTTTTATTGATCATTTCACCAAGTACATTTGGCTCATTGGAAATCCCAGGTTTCTGATGTATTCCTTCGCTTTAAAGCACTTGTAGAAAACTTTTTCGATCATCCTATCAAATGTTTGTATTTTGATAATGGTGGTGAATACATCGCTTTAGCCTCCTTTTTAACCACTCACGGCATCACGCATCTTACCACTCCACTCCCCACACCTGAACACAATGACTACTCCGAACGTCGTCACCACCATATCGTTGAAACCGGTCTTGCCTTACTCACTCATGCCTCTATTCCACGTAATTATTGGCTTTATGCCTTTGCCACTGCCGTGTATTTGATCAATTTCCTGCCTACTGCTACCCTGCAAATGCAATCTCCCTTTCAGTGTCTTTTTCACACCTCTCCTAATTACACAAAACTTCGTGTGTTTGGTTGTCTCTATTACCCTTGCCTTCGGCCCTATACCTCACATAAGCTTGATCCTCGATCTGTTCCCTGCGTCTTTCTTGGTTACTCTCTCACTCAGAGTGGTTGCTTATGTCTTGATTGCACTACATCTCACATCTATACCTCCCTTCATGTCCAATTTGTAGAGGATGTTTTCCCCTTCCGTACACCTCTTCCTCTTTCTCCGCCTTCTGACTTCAATACTCCTCCAAGTTCCTCTTCTCCATTTTTTGTTTTTCCATAGATTGCAGATGTGTCTTCCTCCTTGTCCCTGGGGTCCACTGGCCCTGCTCCTGCTCCTTCTCCTATGCCATTCTTATCACCAACCGAACCGGATCTTGTCTCCACTTTCACACCTAATACTGAGCATCCTCCTCAGAACACACATCCTATGGTTACTCGTGCTAAAAATAATATTCGGAAGCCAAATCTGAAACTTTCCCTTCACACTCAAACTCATCTCCGTCACTTGAACCTACCACTGTGACTCAGGCCCTCAAAGATCCTAAGTGGAGGTTAGCTATGTACGAAGAATTTGATGCTTTGGTCCGTAATAGGATTTGGGAGTTAGTCCCTACCTCTTCTGCTCTGAATCTTGTTGGCTTTAAATGGGTTTTCTGTATCAAACATAATTCTGATGGGTCTATTGACAGATATAAGGCTCGTTTTATGGATAAGGGTTTCCATCAACGTCCTGGTGTTGATTATTATGAGACCTTCAGTCCAGTAGTCAAGCCCACCACCATCCGCCTTGTTCTCACTCTGGCTGTCAGCCGTGGGTGGACTCTGCGTCAGCTTGATGTCAATAATGCTTTCTTGCAGGGACCCTTTTCAAAGGATGTTTACATGGTCCAGCCCCCGAGCTTCACTGATCGGGATCATCCGCATTATGTCTGCAAGCTTCACAAGGCCATTTATGGGCTCAAGCATGCCCTAGATCTTGGTACTCTAAGCTCCGCCACTTTCTACTATCACAGGGGTTTTACAACTCCCGGTCTGATACTTCTATTTTCATTTAAAGTGGCTCTGGTGTTGTTCTTTACCTTCTTGTCTATGTCGATGATATTATTGTCACAGGAAGTGAATACTCGTTGGTTCAGCAGTTTCTTGATGTTCTTGCTGGTCGCTTCTCCCTGAAAGATCTTGGTCCTCTCTCTTACTCTTGGGTGTTGAAGTTGTCCCACACTCTCATGGCCTTCTATTGTCCCAGTGCAAGTACACTCTGGATCTTCTATCACGGTTACATATGGTTGATGCCAAACTGGTTCTCATGCCAATGGCATCTGATCAGCCTCTTAATCTTACCTCTGGTCCTGTTTTTGATGATGTTACTCAATATCGGGCTGTTCTTGGGAGTTTACAGTATCTGACCTTGACACGTCCTTACATTACCTTTGTGGTCAATCGTCTTTCTCAACCTTGACACGTCCTGACATTACCTTTGTGGTCAATCATCTTTCTCAATTCATGCATCGATCAACCACCACTCATTGGGCTGCGGTCAAATGTCTACTTTGCTACCTGTGTGGAACGCTAGACCATGGTATTCTACTGCGTAGACATTCTCCTCTATCACTTTATGCCTTCTCCGATGCTGATTGGACTAGTGATAAGGATGACTAGATCTCAATTGGTGCCTTCATTGTTTATCTGGGTGGTAGTCTGATATCTTGGAGCTCTCGGAAGCAGACATCTATTGCCCGATCCTCCATTGAGGCAGAGTATCGCTCTGTTGCTTCCACTGCAGCAGAGATTCGTTGGATTTGTTCTCTTCTCACTGAGCTCGGTGTTCCTCTTCCTACAGCTCCAGTCATCTACTGTGATAACATTGGTGCCACCTACTTGTGTTCGAACCGTGTTTCACTCTCGCATGAAGCACATTGCTATTGACTTTCACTACATTCGGGAACAGGTTCAGGCTAGTTGTCTTTGTGTTACTCATGTTGCCTCCGCAGATCAACTTATAGATGCCCTCACCAAGCCTCTTCCACGGCCTCAGCTCCTTACTCTTCGGGACAAGATCGGACTCTCTACTAAGCCGTCCGACTTGAGGGGGTGTATTGGAGATAATCTCTCCTAACTATTAGCATTGTCCATAGTTATCTCTTGTAACATCTTTACCATATTTATCCTATGGTCTAGAATGATCTCTTGTATATTATTTAACCACATTGTGTTAATGAAATCGATAAACCCTGTTGATCATCATTAGAAACTGATACAAAATTTATGGATCGTCTTGAATATTAGGATCGTAAAAATTATTAGATCATCACATAGTTTTGTAATAACTCAATTTAATCCATTTCTATTAATTTATTGATTATGAAACTACAAAAAATTTGTGATTTTTTGGCTAATTAATATCAAACTAAAGGATTTGCACGCGATTACAAATTATGGACTACTCTTCATAATTTAAAATAGGAGCTTAGTCAGTCTATGAATGATTTTTTTTTGTTTAAGTTCAACCACTATGGAATAAAATATCTTAGGCCAAAATTATTAACGATCATCTTCTTCTCATTCAATTTCTTATAACTTTTCGATCTAAGTATGAAGCTATTTAAGCCTCTCTACTTCTTTGAAATCTACTACCTATACACTGGATGTTGTTATTTAAGAGATTATTTTTTAAGAGTCTCGCCCCAATCTAGACAAAACTCTACGTTAAGAATTTGTTGTTGCAACCACCTGATCTTCACATTAGAAATATGGCAATTATCTTTGTAAGAATGTCATCAAATTGGTTACATTTTTGTAAATTGTCCTACTGTAGAATACATACAGTGTCAAGGGTTTGGCCATATTTGTGCTTGAACATTATCCAACGAACTTCCATGATCAAAAGGTGGGTTCTCTAAGTCCAAGAATATCTTAAAGTTTGGATGTTTTACTGTCATAAGTGATCTTGAGATACAATCAAATAGGTTCTTTCTTCTAATTCCTCAAAGTCTGGCTTCATTTGTCACTGAAGTTGCCACTGAGGGTTTTACTACCATCACTAGAAGTGATCATAAGGCACTACTTAAACAAGCTATCCCTTTCAAAAAAAACGTATGATTTTGCTTTGGCTCTAAAAGTTTATATGCTAATAAATATATTACTTTCTATGTATGGAGCGTTGGGTTCTTGTTTTTAATGAAGTATATGTGATCCATCAACAGCACAAGCCTCCTTGTCAGCAAGGAGTCTCATAGCCTTTTAGACAGTAATACAGAGTTAAAACTCTTAAGGGAGATTATAACGAGTCCACCCTAACTTTTTTGTAAACAAATATTCCTCCATCTCAATAAGTACTTATTCTCAATAAGTACTTACATGTTTGGAATTGCTCTTTTGATAACTGCTGAAACGTGAAAATAAGTATTTGGCAAATGCGGTTGCGGTTGTTGAAAAGAAATAAAATGACTAAAAAGTCTATTGATTTAATAAACTATTAATTGTTGTATAAATAATTAAAAATATATTATTAGTCGTATAAAATTAAAATTATAAATAATAAAATATTAAATTAAAATAAGAAAATATAAATAAAATAAATTTAGTAAATAAAATATTTAATAAAAAATATAAACCTAAAATGCCACTTGAGTTGATCCACTTTGATATTTTTGGACGAGTGAAACAACCATCCATTAGTGGATTTCAAAACATGATTACTTTTATTGAAGATTATTTAAGGTATGTATGGGTTGACCTTATGCAACAAAAGTCTGAGGCATTAATCAAATTTAAGGAGTTCAAAGAAAAAGTAGAAAAAGAAGTAGGAAGAGAAATATTATGCCTCTATATAGACAATGGAGGAGAGTACACATCTAAAGATTTTTTAACTATCCACGAGAAAATAAAATTCACAAGCAGTTTAGTTATCCGAGCGCCCTATAGTAGAATGGGATTGCTGAAAGGAAGAATCGCCACTTGGCAAAAATATGCAGAAGCATGTTAAATGCCAAAAATGTACCACTTAGATTTTGGGACGAATATATGAAGACAACAAACAAACATTATCAACAAATTCCCTCAAGCTCGACTGTAGTTTATCACACCATTTGGAAAGCTTTGGAATATCAAACACACAGTTAGTCATTTTCAAGTATTTGGTTGTGTTTTCTCTGTGTTTGTATCAGACCATCTACAGAGTAAGTTTGATAAAAATGCAATTCGATGCATATTCATGGGATATGACAGTGAATGAAAAGGTTGGAGATGTTGTGATCCAATAACAAATCAATATTATGTATCTAGAAATGTGGTGTTCGATGACGCATCGCCATGGTGGTCGCCGCAAGCAGTTTTGTTATCTAATTCTGAAGAAATAGAGGAAAATTATAAGAAAGAGTTTAAGAGTTGTCTGAGCTTCACAAATTGCAAGAGTTAGTTGAAGAAGTAAGACCAATAGAAGAGTTGGTAGAGATTAGTGAGCTTCACAAATTGCAAGAGTTAGTTGAAGAAGTAAGACCAATAGAAGAGTTGGTAGAGATTAGTGACACATCATTAAGGAGCAGTCAATGGCAAACTGGAGTGCATCATATAATTCCTGAAGGAGAAAGATCAAGTCAATTAAAAGACCCAGAAGAGCAAGAAGTTCTTCAACAGTTTTTACACATGTTAATTAGAAAAAGAAGGTCGAATCCCAAATATGCAAATGCGGTATTAATAGAAGAAAATGAAATAGTTTAGCCAACAAGCTATGAAGAAGCATCACAAAGCTTAGACTGGAAGAAAGCAATGGATGAAGAAATTCAAGCATTAAGAGATAATCAAACTTGGGACTTAGTGCCACAACCTAAGAATGCATGACCAATTTCTTGCAAGTAGGTTTTCAAGGTAAAAAGATGACCTGACGGAACAATCAAAAGGTAAAAGGCTCGATTGGTTGCATTAGGTTATTCTTAGGATTACGGGCTAGAATATGATGAAACGTTTAGTTTGGTAGCCAAGATCACAATGGTAAGTGTCCTGTTTGCCTTTGCAGTTAATAAATCTTGGAAACTCTAGAAAATAGATGTAAAAAATGCCTTCTTGCATGTAGAACTAGAAAAAGAAGTATATATAGAGCAACCTTAGGGATTTGAAGACAAAGCTCATGTAGGCTATGTATGTAAACTAAAGGCCCTGTATAGGTTAAAGCAAGCGCCAAGGGCATGATATGGTAATCTCTTGGTGCGCTTCTAAATGAAGGAACTTGGTAAGTTGAAACATTTCCTTGGACTTGAAGTAGAACAAGTCAAAGAAGGATTATTCTTATGCCAACAAAAGTATGCTAAAGACTTGTTGCATAAGTTTGGAATGGTTAACTACAAACCAGTTTCCACCCCAGTAGAGGTGAATACTAAACTTTGTTTAGAAGAAGGTCATTGACAACTTATGGGAAGCTTGATTTATCTGACAATAACACAACCTAACTTAGCATTTGCTGTGAGTGGCTAGTAATTTATGACATATCTAAGAAAACCTCACTTAGATGTAGTCCAATGCATACTCAGGTATATTAAAGAAACCTTTGACTTAGGACTACTATATAAAAGGGAAGCATATGCAAGGTAGTGGGATACAGTGATGCCGACTATACTGGAGACCATGATACTCAAACATCAACCACTGGATCTGTGTTCAAACTTGAATGTGGAGCAATCTCCAGATGTAGCAAAAGACAAACAATAGTCTCTTTGTCAACTACTAAAGCTGAGTACCATAAAATAGCAATGATACAATAGCAATGGCAGCACAATAAAGTGAATGGATAAAGCAGCTAATGGTTAACCTTTATTAACTAATGTATTATCCAATGGAGCTACATTGTGATAATCAATCAGCAATACGTCTGGCTAAAAATTTAGTGTTTCAGGTAAGAACTAAGCACGTAGAGGTATACTATCACTTTGTTTCAGAAAAAGTACTACAAGGATAAATCGAGATGAAATATGCAAAAAGAGAAGACCAAGTTGCAGACTTATTTACCAAAGTAATCAACAAAACAAAATTTGAAGAATTTAGAAGGCAACTTGGTATGACTTCAAAAACAAGAGAGTAGTCAGTGAGGGGGAGTGTTAAGAAGTCAACGACATCCCTCTTGATCTTTCTTGATCTCTCTAGGGTCTTCATATTGTTTTATATACATAAATAATATTTTATTATACAAATCTTCCATAATATTCTAGAATATTATAGAAAGCCTAAAAGTTGGTTGTTAACTGACTTAGGATATCTATAAAAGGAGCTAAACTCCATAAGTGGTGAGTGTGTGTGAAAAACGTGTTGAGCGTGTGAACAACATTAATGAGTGAAAGTGTGGTGTGTTTGAGTGACCAACAATTAATTGTGAGTGAGAGCAAAGTGAGGCATATGCCGTGATTGAGTGGAGAGTTTGTATCAATGTTGTTTGTAAAATATTGTAACCAATATATTGCATTTGAGTTCCTTTTTAATTAAGTGTTTTACTCATTACAACAAAAACCAACATGCACTATTTATTTCCTTAACTATCTATAAACTCCACCATTACATCACATTTATATCTATCGGCTTCTAAACAGGCCAATCTCTTTTTGTCTTCAAAATAAAGTTAATCTTTGTGAATGCATTAGTCCAATGGTTAGAGAAATTTATAGTTTATCACTTTTAAATTTGTAAAAATTGAACATGATTTGCTTAATCTATAATCTTGAAATTTAAACCACATATACGAAATAGCATATATAGATAAGAATGATCACTGTTAGAAACAAAATTGTTGCAAGTAATTTTAGTACATGTTAATTTTGTTTCCTATATTAGAAGGTAACAAAGGATCTCGAAGATTTTTATCCCATGAAAACTAATCATTAGTTAAATAAGAAATTATTATTCAAGCGAAAATTGAGCCTGAAATAGTAAATCACAAAATGATATCCTTAAGAATTAATGAAGCATTATAAGAAGAAAGCTTCTAGTTATAACTATTTGTACCAAATTTGTTGATATCATCGAGTGATTTAATTACATAGTCTTCTCAAATCAGTCTTGGTAGGAAAGTTAAAGTTAAAAAGAAAGTGTGTGAGGGAAAATGTTTCAATATTATTGATTAGTAGTAATTTAAGAAATTATTTGGTCAGTATCATAAGTGACCGATGTGCACAGAAACACTCTCAACACTAAACGATGACTACAACATGAAGAAGGTCAAGTTTAGAGATCACGAAGACAAGGAGATGATGTCTGCTGAAGAGATGCCGTTACCATCCTTCAACGAGAAACTTCTGGGGGCCAGGATGGAGGAGACGGGACTTGATTTAGGAAAGGATATGGATGTGGTTCTTAATCAAGAAGATTTCAAGGTTATTGATGGAATAGATATTCCATCCATTTAGTTCCTGGAGAGGAATAAGAACGGTGTAGATGCATCTATCCAATAAACAGTGGTTGTTCATCGGCTAGGAGAAATTCTGGGATTGCGAAGTTTGCAAACTCAAATTGAGACCTTGTGGAATCCTGTAGGAAAGTATAAGGTGGTTGATTTGGAAAATCATTATTTTCTTGTCAAATTTCAACTATCCAGTGATTATGTTAATGTGCTTTTGGGGGTCCATGGGGAACCTATCTAACAGTCCAACCGTAGAGTCCAGCATTTTCTACCTCAGATGTTGAACCGAAGGCTGTGGTAGCATGGGTAAGGTTCCCAAGAATGCCCCTACAATATTATCACAAAAAGCACTTTAAGAGCTGTTGGACAATTAGTGGGAAAAGCTATTCGGATTGACTATAATAATATTGTTGGTATCACAAAAAATTTGCACGTTTAGCAGTGGAGATTGATCTTATCAAACCATTGATATCAAGAATCTTAGTGGATGGGAGGATATAAAGGATTGAATATGAAGGATTGCCAAGAATTTGCTCCGCTTGTGGAAGATATGGACATGTGGACAAAGAGTGTGCAGATGCTATATTAGTTGCTCCCATGGTGGTGGAGGTTCAAAAAAAGACCTAGGAAGAAGGGCCCAGAGTGGTAGCATAACCAAACGCTGACGAAGTTAGATTTGGTCAATGGATGCACGTGCCAGCTCTCGTGAGGAGAAATTACAGGAAACCAGTAATGGATATGGGAGGAATGAATTTTAATCCTAAAATTATGTAGGAAAAGAAGGAGAATAAGGGTTCAGGATCAAGATTTGATTTGTTGGCTTTCAATATGAAAGTTGAGTTTTCATAGGAAGATCATAAGCATATTACTATAGATGCTAATCTAAGCAAAGAGCAGTCTTTTTTGGAACGAAACATGAAAAGCAACAAGAACCCTTCAAACAAGTTATAAATTCCTTAACAAGGTAGGCCAAAGAGACCCATGTGAATAATAGGATTCCCCTTAACTAACCCAGTGTGAAACCAGGTATGATAAGGCCCTCTGTTAACATGATTCAGGCCCATTCAGAAGAAGCAGAGGAAGATCATTTTGGGATGGTGATGCAGGACCTAGAGTGTTTAGCGAGGACAACAAAACTTGATCTTAGGAAGCACACCACTATTGTAATAAGAGAAATTGATGATAACTCGTTAAGGAAAAAGTCCATAGAAGTGGAGGATGAATACCATTGGAAGTCAAGAACTAAAGAAAGAGTGGGACTTAAAGGAAAGTCGCCCGATCTAAAGAGTAGAAGGGGAAAAGGGATTTATAAATCTAAAGGTGAAGAAGGGAGAATGTTTAAAGAAGATGGCAAATTCCAATTGTAAAGCTTTGGAACAGTACTTAAATGATGATGATGTTAGCCATTTTCTAAAGGAGGTGAACACTGAAGAGATGGTGGAAGTAGAGAAGGTTGAGGAGGATACTCTTGGGGCTTTATAAAGTCCTTAATTTTTTAAAAATAAAGCCTGAATGATGGAGAATATTTTTGTTTAGAACTGTTGTGGTACAGGTAGCAAGAGATTTTTGAGATTTGTCTCGAATACAAGAGGATTTATAATCCTAACTTGGTGGTAATTGTGGAACCAAAGATTAGTTGCAAGAATGCTGATGATGTGGTTAGTGTTACGGGTTTTTCCTTTCTCTTATCGTGTAGAAGAGTCTGGCTTCAGTAGAGGAATATGAATTTTATGGAAAGATATTTTGAACATTAAAGTGGAGTATAGCCATCCCCAATCCATTCACTTGAGTATAAGAGGTAGTAATGACTATTTTTTTACAACTGACTATGCTAGCCCAAAGCCCTCTAAGAGGAAGACTTTGTGGGCTTGTGGCTTGCCTTAAAGAATGTGAATGCGACCATGGGGAATCATCCATCACTCTTTTCAGGAGATTTTAACGCAATATTACTGGAAGAGGATAAGAAGGGAGATTTGCATTGGGTAAGTGGGTTTTGTAAAATCTTCAAAAGTTTTGCTTAGCAAAGTAGGCTTTAGGACTTAGGCTACAAAGGGCCTCACTAAACTTGGGCTTGGGGATCTTATGGAGAGGATTGATAGGGCTTTGGGAAACCAATCCTGCCTCAATCATTTCCAGTGTTGTTTAGTTATTCATCTTTCAAATTTTCATTATGATCATAGACCCTTAATAATTAAAAAGCGTATTTAAGAAAAGAAGGACCATAGGAAGGTTTTTCGTTTCTTAGCCCATGGATAACTTACGACTCTTTCAAAGAGTTAGTTAAAAATCATTGGAAATCGGGTAGTCATGCATCTATAGCAGGTCAAGAGTTTACGTTGATGGCAAAGGATTGGAACTTGTAAGTTTTTGTCAGTATTTGGCAACGACAAGGAAGAATTGAAGCCAGGCTAACTGGCGTCCAAAAGGCATTGGAATTGTATAATTCAAGGAAGTTAAAGAATCTTGAAAGAAATCTCTAAGAGGATTACAAGAATATTCTCACTTGAGAGGAATTGTTATGGAAAAAAGGGCTCATTGTGATTGGATTCAGTTTGGAGATAGAAAGACCTCCTATTTTCATATTAAAACAAGAGCAAGGAGACGGAAAAATAGAATTGATATGTTGAAGCTTGACGGAAGTAATTGGTGCACAGATGACGATTTACTATGTAAGCAAGTCGTGAATTTCTTCACAGATCTATATACAAAAGAATTATTATCGCTTTGGAGTTATGAGATTCAGGGTAAATTTCCTAAATTAGAAGACAGGGAAATGCATTAGTTAGAGAGGCCAGTTAAACAAGATGAAGTAAAATAGGATCTGATTGAAATGGGTCCAATGAAAGCTGCTGGAAGTGATGGATTTACAGCACACTTTTCCAAAATTAATGGGATATTGTAGGAGATTCATTGGTAAATATGGTGAAGGATGCTTTTTCTAGTGGAGACTTTCCGGGTGAAATGAATTCAACTCTATTGATACTTATACCCAAAGTTGAAAGTCTTACAAGTTTGAACCAATTTCGTCCGATTAGCTTATGTAATGTGTTATATAAGCTTATCACGAAGGTTATTGTCAATAGGTTGAAGCCTCTATTCCCTAATTTGGTGAATCCATCCCAAACAAGTTTCATGAGAGGCCATAATATCATGGACAACATTATTATTGCCTAATACTATGAGGCATCGCAGGGGAAGTAAGTATATGGCTATAAAAACAGATGTACAAAAAGGTTATGATAGATTAAGATGGGAGTTTATGTTAGAAATATTTGTGGACTAATATAATCACAACATTAATTCCATATGTCTAACCACAATCGAATTGCCTAATGTATATTTAATAACCATAATGGGATAGTTAATTTGCTAATTGAATTTGAGGCACATGGTATTACCCTAATGACTATATGTTGGCCCATTAAACTATAGTTCACATCATCCATATAAAATGATACAATTAACCTATTTTACCCCTTAGGGTAGAACATGTCATAATAGATGACATAAGGTGAGATTGTTGTATATAATTGTGTGTGGGTATGTAAAAACACAAGTGGGGTCTTCTACCATAACTCTCTCTTGCAAAAAGGGTTCTTTGTGTTTTTCTTTGATAGGTGTTGGAGCTTTGAGCAATAGAGAGGAACATGTCAAGTGTTGAAGGTATGAGTTTATTGACTTGTTATGCTCTAAATAAAATGTGATCTTGGTTGGTGAATGTGGTAATGACTGCATTTATAATAGCAATTGGTATCAGAGCTTGGACATTTGATTTTAGGGCTCGTTTTTTCCGGATGTTCAAAACATTTTTCGGTTCAAATCATTTTTGTCTAAACAATGTCGAAATGACTAATTATTGGTTGAGATCGAATTGCTGACGATTGTTATTGCGATTTTCATTTGTTTTGGACCGAGAACCACGATTTTTGGAGGTGTTTTGAACAAAAATTTCGTGTGTTTATTCCACCAAAATGGGTTTTATATGTTTCATAGTTTGGAGTACTTTTGGTTGAAATAGATGTAGGACAGTGATAGATCGTGAAAAATGGAAGAAAACGCCTCAAAAATTGTCAGAAATGGAGGTCGAGAGAGGGAGATCTAGTATGGTCAGACCGGTGGCGCGCTCGACCCACACGCGCTCGACCCGACCCGGTGTATTTAAATTTTATTTTATTATTTTATTATGTATATATTTTATAAAAAAAATTTAAAAAAAATTTCTACACGCGCGTGGGGGCGCGTGGATGCTCATTTTTGGACCTTTTTTTCTTGTTTTTGCTCCAAATTTTATTTCTAATTTTTCCCATATGTTTATGCATAAGATTAACTGGTAATTTTATTTGATAATTCTAATTGTTTTAATCTTATTATGGCATAAATATGTTTTTGTTAACAATAGTTAATGCTTATTTTTACCTATCATAGAATTGAGCATGTGGAACTATTTATGATGAGGAATTTTTTAATATTAACGTATATTTAAAATTTGTGTTTTTCCTCTAAAATAACGTTAAGATCCATATGGGTAATTAATTGTCCTGTCGATAATTACTGCTTAGTAGGATGCTTAATATGGTGAAGAAATTTTATTAAAATATTATGAACCGCACAGTTTTTCTATCCTTTCGATAGTATATTGATGATTTAGTTGTGATATTTTAATAAATTGTTCTTACCTGTGAATGAGTTCTATATTTATTTAAGGAACTCTAGCATGAATGATGTAGTTGATTTTGAGAAAAAGAGCACGAATTGCATGATTATGTTTTAACATGCATATCATAGTTATTGCTCTTGGTTCTCATTCAGCTTTGAGCAATCCGAGAGTCTCTGCTATCCTGACGTTGAATGGAACGAACCACAAGCAGTGGATTGAATCTCTCATGATGAATTTGACCATCATGCGAATGGACTTGGCCTTGAGAATTGATCCACCACCAAAACCTACTGATGATGCTACTGAGAAAGAAAAGAAATCTTATAAGGAGTGGGAGTACTCTAATCGATGCTGTTTGATGATTATGAGATATCACATGGATGAATACATTCGTGATAGTATTCTTGAGGCTGACAATGCCAAGGATTTTCTTGCTGCTATTAAGAAGAAGTACCAGAAGTTCTCAAAGAATGAGAAAAATGAATACTTGAACATGCTTCATCACACCATCTATGATGGTGCAAGTGATATTAGGGCCCACATCGACAAACTCATGGGTTGCTACCATAAGCTTAAGGCTATGGATATGGACCTTGGTGAGGACTACATGGTATGGTTTGTGATGGGGACTGTTCCCTCTCAATTTGATACAATTAGATCGAGTTATAATGCTCAAAAGGAGCAATGGACTGTTGAGGAGATGACTGCTATTCTTGCTAAGGAAGAAGATGATATGAAAAAGGGAAGGGCAAGAAGCATCTCTATGATGACGGACTATGGCAATTATCAAAAGAGAAAGTTCACTTCTAATAGCTGAGGTGATCAGAAGCTTGTCAAGAAGAAAACTGTTGGTATTAAAGGAAGTGGACAGGCGGGTACATCCTCTGTTAGTCAGAAAAACAAGTTTTTCAAAGGGAAGTGCAACTTTTGTAAGAGTTTTGGGCACAAGAACGCTGATTGTCGAAAACTCAAAACACATTTAGAGAAGAAAGGTAACTGTCTTGTGATGGTTTGTTTAGAGTCAAATGTTATTGATGTACCCTTAAATACTTGGTGGTTAGATACTGGAGCAACAATTCATGTTACGAATTCCTTGCAGAAATTGACAAGTCGAAGAAGACCGACTAGATCTGAGCAGCATGTATACATGGGAGACGATACCAAAGTCAAAGTTGAATTTTTTTGGACAGTTGAACTACAGTTAAATACAGGACATCTTTTGGTGTTACATGATGTCACTTATTTACTCTCTATTAGGAGGAATTTGATTTCTGTATCTATTTTGGATAGACTAGGTTATAGTCTTATTTTTGGAACTGGAAAATTAACTTTGTATCGTGACTCTCTTTTAGTAGGAAATGGAATCTTATGTGAAAGTTTATACAAACTTAAGTTGAATAATTGTGTTACTGTTGCTTCTTCCTCTTCTTTTAATACTGTTGTTGGTTCCAAATGTATGAGGTTAGATTTGAGATCTTCTATGTTATGGCATAAACGTTTAGGCCATATTTCTAGAGACAGAATGGAGAGGTTAGTAAAGGATGGTGTACTACAGGATCTTGATTTTTCAGATTTCACTGCCTGTGTTGACTGTATTAAAGGGAAGTTGACTGTCAAGGTTAGAAAAAGCAAAATAGACAGGAGTTCAGAATTGTTAGAGTTGATTCATACTGATATATGTGGACCATTTATTCCACCTACTATGGGTGGTTATAAATACTTCATCACTTTTATTGATGATTTTTCCAGGTACGGTCATGTGGAACTCATTCGTGAAAAATATGAACCTTTGGAGGCATTTAAGATTTTCAAGATAAATGTTGAGCTTCAAAAGGGGAAGAAAATCAAGGTAGTTAATTCTGACAGAGGTGGAGAGTATTATGGGCGTTATGATGAGAGTGGAAGGAATCCAGGGCCTTTTGCTAGATATTTGCAAGAGTGTGGTATTGAAGCAAGGTATACAATGCCAGGGACACCTCAGCAGAATGGAATCGTTGAAAGAAGAAATCGCACACTTCTTGATATGTTGTAGTGTATGTTGATTCATTCTAACTTGCCTAAATTTTTATGGGGTGAGGCATTGAAGACAACAGCTTATATCTTGAATCAAGTACCTAGCAAATCAATTCCAAAGACTCCATATGAGTTATGGTCAAGTAAGAAACCAAGCTTGCGCCATTTTCATGTTTGGGGATGCAAAGCAGAAGTGAGGCCCTATAATCTGCAATCTAAGAAGCTTGATCCGAAAACTATTAGTGGCTACTTTGTAGGCTACACCATCGGATCAAGGGGTTCTAGATTTTATTGCCCATCTCACACTACCAGAATTATAGAATCAGATAGAGCTGTCTATTTTGAAGATGAAATTGATTCAAATCAAGGGTCAAGAGAAATTTTATTAAGGGAAGAACACATTATAATCCCCGTACCTATTACTTCAACTCCTACTGATGACCCTGTGTTTGAACAGATTCCAATAAAATCTCATGATGAACATCAGAATCAAGCACATAATGAAGTCATTGATACTGGGGATGATGAGGTTGTTGTCAGGAGATCATAAAGAACACATAGACCTACCATTCCTGATGACTATATTGTCTATTTGTAGGAACATAAGTTTGATGTGGGAGATAATACTGATCCAGTCAGTTTTCAAGAAGCCATGAACAGTCCTCAATCTGTGTTATGGATGAATGCAATGGAAGATGAGTTGAGTTCTATGTCACAAAATGGAGTTTGGGAGTTGGTTAAACTACCCAAAGGTTGTAAACCTATTGGGTGCAAATGGGTTTACAAAATCAAACATGACTTAAGTGGACAAGTAGAAAGGTATAAAGCCAGACTTGTAGCTAAAGGCTATAGCCAGAGAGAAGGGATTGATTTCAAAG
>JAOQMS010000014.1:52093-74888 GCA_027563885.1 Erythroxylum longipes | reverse complement strand
AACTTGGAAATGTTAGTAAATGATTTTGAAGTGTAATGAATTATGACTACAAGTTTCCTTTTTTGTAATGGGCCCAATGGCATTATAATTCTAATGATTGTATGGCTGTGATTGAAAAAGTTTACGATTAAAACGAGCTCGAATTGTTTATTGATTTTCCGCAAAAGTGTGCATTTAAAAAAAACTTTAAAAATGAGATTTGACTGATTGAGTGTTCTAGCACTCCACCCTCGCGGGGCACGGACTCGGATATCACCCATCGATGTCAGATTCGGGTCTTGCGGGATTGGGGGGCTACACCTCTTGCACAGAGTAACGTTTCACCATTTGCATTTGATGTCGATGCAGTGGTTGCGGTATTCAAGCCATCCGCCTTCTTATCATTAGTCTATTCTTTTTTAAGCAACCTACAATTTCGTTTCATGTGACCAAGCATACCACAATGGTAACATTTTACCTTGCTCCAAGACTTAGATCTCCCTCTTGATTTGTCTCGTCCCTTCCATCCTCTGGTATGACTTCTACCCCTGTTTTCCGTGACGAGGGCACTTTCTGAGTTCTTCAAAGAAGCTTTTTTTCGCAACTCTTCCGAGAACAATGTATTCGCAACTTCATCAATTTGCAGTCTCTCGGCTTTGCTGCAACTCAGAGTCATTACCAAATTATTAAAACTATCAGGTAAAGTACATAATAATGTTACCACTTTGCTTCGTCCCCCATCTTCTCACCAACACTTTTGAGTTGACTTATGATGTTGTTAAATATATTGAGGTGCTCTAACACCTTCGTGCCTTCCTTCATCTTTAAGGAGTGTAATCGCCGCTTCAACAGGATCCGGTTCAGGAGTAACTTTGTCTGGTACAAGCTTTCCAGCTTCTTCCATAAACCGGTAGGGGTATTTTCTTCCTTAACATTGAAGATAACTTCATTTGCTAGGCACAAGCGAATCGTTGACACCGCTTTCTCATTTAGCTCGTCCTATTCCTCATCCGTCATGGTCTCTGACTTCTTTTCCTTGCCAAGTAATGCCTTGTGTTGTGCCCACTGAATAAGGACATCACGAATCTTGATTTTCCATTACTCGAAATCCTTCTTGCTATCAAACTTTTCCATCGCCAAGTGAGATTTATCCATAATAACAAAAAGAAAAAAAAGGGCTTTGATACCAATAGTTGGGGGGCTCGGGATTTAAAACCCACTAATTGTCGAGTTATGGACTTGACAAATAATAACGCTAATAAAATCTGGAAATATAAATGAGACGAAAAAAAAGAATAGAAATATATCCAAATTTTACGTGAAAAAGTCTCAGAGTGTAGAGGGAAAAAAATCACAGGAGCCAATCGGCAAGAAATTTACTATATAATCAACTTGTTACATAGACACCGACAATAATTTGATACAACTTTATTTTTAGAGACTACCACTCTGCACCTAAAGACCCTGTATATTAATTTTATGTGATTAATATACCTCCCAATTATAATATATATTTGACTCGTATTTTTTCTATGAAATATGCTATCACTATGATTTTTCTTAGCTCTCTTACCCATTCTCCTGCTCACTCTCGCTTCCTTTGTTGCTTCTCTTCTTTTCTTTTTTTTTTTTCTCCTATGTAACGATTGCTGAATAGAAAGAGCTCTATTTATAGAGCTTTTATTTTTAGAAAGCAGCTCTATTTATAGAGCTTAAGCTCTCGTTCCCAGCCAAGTGCATTTAAGTGAGGGAGACATGTGGTGCGTTAAATGAGGAGCATTAAATGAGGAGGGACGGTGCATTAAATGAGGAATATTGGGTGAGAGAGAAATTTTGTTCCTTGTGAATCAGAGCATTAAATGCTACGGACCATTGTCAAAAATCCTAAGTCGAACAAATATAAGAGTATTTAATAATTTATAATAATGTGTAAATCTACCTTTTTAAGTTAGCTTTTGGAGGTAAGTTAGGTCTTTTTAATATAGTATTAGAGTCAATTTGTTTCGATAGTTTGAAGCGGTGCTCAGTTATGTTCCTTTATCCAATATGTCCATCAGATATCCAGTCTTGCTCTAGACTAAGGAGGTATGTCAAGAATTCTATATTGAACAACTATAAAAGCATTCAATAATTTATAATAATGTGCAAACCTCTCCTCTTGAGCTAGCTTTTAGAGGTAAATTAGACCTTTCTAACAACCACCAACAAATAATTTCACGAAGTTGATGACGCTGTCTGATGCCTATGATGAACTGTGTTTGTGAGTCGGCAAATCACAGTAGGAGTGTAGTAAACACGAACAAATTGATGCAATTTATGTTAGGATTAAGGGAAGAATTCGCTAAAGTTGTGAGCCAAATTATCCTGCTAGAACCGCTACCATCTGTTGGTAAAGCCTTTTCTATGATCCTCACTGTAGAAAAATAAAGCAATATTAATGGTTTGTCTAGCAACAATTCACAAATAAACGTAGCGTTATTAGCAAATAGTGCTGCCAGTGCTTCTGTTTCAGGAAATTAAAAAAAGGCAGAATTGGAATAAAAAAGGAGGAAATAAGAAAGGATTTATAAAAAAGGAGGACAAATATTGTAACTATTGTCATAAGAAAGGACATTTTAGGAAAACGTGTTTCAAATTGAATGGAATACCGGAGTGGTGCAAGGAAGTGCAACGGAAGAAAGGGATTTTTGGAGTTTATCGCGTGATGTTAACTGTATTGTATCGTTGTGTGTACTAGATGGGCTTTTCTTATCTCTACATCTTGTCACTACACACTACCAGAGCCCCATCAGCCATTAACATCATCATCTACACTAAAAAACACAGCTTTAGGAGTTGTCTTACTGACTCACACAAGTGTTAGAGTGTGAAGCTGCAGTAAAAGGGTGTCTCTACCAGGGTTTGTAGGTGGGCATTGGACCTTTTCGCTTGTGTTGCTACTCAAAAGTAGGGGGCGGCGGTTTTGTTGCAAGTGCTTTGCATGCAACATCATACATGTTCTGGTCTGGTCTGGTTTTGTGGGGAGTGGGGCCCGCCATATTAGTATCTCTTAGTATATAAATCAACACGACAAAGTGGACAGCTGGGAAGTCGTTTGGGCATCTTCAGTATCGAAGCTCACTCACTGGCTCCACAGTCCTCACGGCTCAATCACTGAGAGTGATTACCGGCGATAACTGCCTTCCTCCTCCGATTCTCACTCGCGGTCCACTGAGATCCGCAAGAACGGTACCATAGCTGAACGAGCGCCAGGAATGGCCGGTATGTCCTCATATTTCGCCACCTTTTGAACTCTATCTTGTAATTTGTTTTTTGTTTTTTCCGGTTTTGTTAGATAACCTTATTAGGATTTTAGAATGATAATCGTTCTATTGTATGTAATTGATAAAAATCGCATTTGGCGGTACTTAGGCAAGGAATCTTTGAGTGGATCTAGTTCGAATTTGTGGTTGGCTGCTAATCCCAGCAAGAGATGGGCCGAGGTTTTCTTCCTTTGCTATACTCCGTTTTGGCTTACTCTATGTTTGGGCATTGTTGTTCCTTACAAGCTCTACGAGGTAATCAAACCATTGTTTTGCGTTTAGCTGATAAAAAAATTTGATCTAGAATTATTGTTCGAGTAATAATGCCAATCAGTCTATATATGATCTATTTGCTTGGATTTTTGGTATTTGATTCGTTAATGTATAGTTTTTAGGTCTTTAGTTGACTTGACTGCAACAAGTAAATGGTCCACTTGTAGTTCTGGTGATTTAGTTCGTTAAAATGCTGCCGATTTTCGGTGTTTCAGGGAAATGGGATTGTATGATGTTGTAGAATTAGCAAAACAAGTCGGGGCTTGGATTTATCTTCTACAAAATAGGATCAGCTGATCTTTCATCTATGCATTCTTTTGTCAAATGTTGGGAATTTTCTTAAGAGTATATAGAAATTGTGAATGAGGAGTTTCCAGTCTCCGATTTACTTTCGTTCTCTCTGAACATACACATGTGCACAGTGCACAGTGCACAGTCACATTTGCAGTTCATAACTTTGTTCTGAACACATCTTTATTGAAAATTTACAGAGGTTTACAGAACTGGAATACTTCCTACTGGCTTTAGTTTCAGCAGCTCCTTCATTCTTAATACCTGCTTTATGGGTTGGAAAGGTTAGGTTCTTCATTATGCTATATAATCTTTTTATTTCTTTCTGAGAACTTTTTGTACTCTTTCCTAAATTTTCCCTTGTATGTCCTTATTTCTTTTTGTGTTTAATTATCCTTGCTGTTTTTTTTTTTAAAATAATTTCCTTTGGATTTTTCCCAGGCTGATAGAAGCTTGTCCTGGAAAGATCGCTATTGGGTTAAGGCAAGTGCTTTTCCCTTATTAGGCTTTCGCATCATTGTGCAAATAGGTTGTCCAGCCATCCAGAATATTGGTCTTGCATCCTTTGACTGATACTTGATGTGGCTTTACATATTAAGCTATTCGGAAGTGTGATACCTTGTTTTGTTCGAATAGCATTTGGGTGGTTCAAACATTTCCATAAGATTACATTTAATATTTTGCAATTATTAGCACTCACGTTCTACTTATTTGCCAAATTGATAATCTTCCAGTTTCTGGATAAGATTAAGGTTATTGTAAAGGTTACAAAAATGGATAGGAAATTGGATGACACATTGTTATACCACTTTTCTTCTCGTCAATTTTGAATTGTTTGTTAAGAATATTAATTTCTTACGAATTGGTTGTTGTGAATATTAGTTTCTGAACAAGTTTATTAGATATTAGGAAATTTCGGTTTTAAGAAAAAAGAAATATAAGTTCTTAGCCTGAACTGTGAATTTTCTTTGTGGCAGGCCAGTCTATGGGTAATCATTTTTAGCTATGTTGGAAATTACTTTTGGACTCACTATTTCTTCTCAGTTCTGGGGGCTTCTTACACATTTCCATCTTGGAAGATGAACAATGTGAGCTACAAAGCATGAAAGTTTTATTAACCCAGTCGTCCTACTTTGAACTCACTTCATTTAATTGTCATTTGTAGGTGCCACATACAACTTTCCTGATGACACATGTTTGCTTCCTCTTCTACCATGTCTCCTCAAACATGACACTACGAAGATTACGGCATACCATTTCTCACTTGCCGGGTAAAATTCGGTGGGCTACTGAGGCAGCTTGGATTTTGGCTCTCGCGTACTTCATTGCATACCTGGAGACAATAGCCATAGCTAATGTATGTGGTAACATGTACATGTCTGTCAACCTTATCACTGCTTGACCCATATATGGATTGACCATTGGGCATGACATTTGGAACATTTGCAGTTCCCTTACTATGACTTTGTGGACCGCGATGCAATGTACCAAATTGGATGCTTATTTTATGCCATATACTTCCTTGTGAGCTTCCCAATGTTTCTGAGGTAAGTACGAAAACCACAAGTAATTTGCTTGTTTCCGAAAGAGATCTTGCATTGCGAACCTGCAGTCATATGTTTGTTGTCATCAGAGTGTTCTAACTCTTGTATTGGGATTTATTGTCTGCAGGATTGATGAGAAAGCTAGCGACTCATGGGACTTGCCAAGAGTGGCTATTGACGCTCTAGGTGCTGCCATGCTAGTTACTATAATACTTGATTTGTGGCGCATCTTTCTGGGCCCTATTGTTCCTCTTCCAACTGGGAAAGAGTGTGTGCAGCCAGGTCTGGTCTGGTTTCCTGGACACGCCAAATGATCTTTTTTGACAACTTCATTGCAGAATGGTGACCTGATTCGAGTTTCGGTCGGTAAAGCAAGAACCGAGAGAGCTTGTCATTGACATTGTAACAACACTAGATGTTTTTTCTATCAGATCGCTGTTGTGTTCTTTCTGAGATTTTAACGGCGGCATTCCACTGATCAAGCAGTCTTTACAGTCCTTTTTCTTACGTGGCTCTGATCCTTTCAGACTGTAACTAGACTTCACCAAAGAGAGTGTTATCTAGTATCTGGCCTAGGCACGAACCCTATGATAGAAGTATAACATTCGAAAATTAAGGTATAATAAGAGACAGATTGATGGACTTAAAATACTATAAATAGGTTTCTATTGAGTGATAGTTTCACAGTGATTAATGTGGGGATGTTAATTTTGGTATGTATTAGCTCGATTTTAGTCCGAATTGACTGGACTATTAGCGGGTCACGGGTTAAAAGTAGTTAGCCCGATCGTAATTTCAGAAACAATGTTATTTTTAACGTTTAAAAACAGGTGGGCTGGGTTCACCGACAGGCCATCGGGTTGGGTCACAAGCTTACAAGTCTCAAGTCACGGGCCACCTAGCTTGTAGTCGGGGCAGCCCGGGCCAGGAGCAGCCCAGGCATTGACATCATTTATGCGACAATTTTAAGTAGTGTTTCGCTTGAATTAAAGGGTGTTAGATTGCATTGCAAAATAAATATATAGTTATAATTCCAAAAGTGGCAGTACAAAGTTGCAAAATTAAACTTCAAATCCTATAATATTTATAAAACAATTATAATTCGCTTAGAATTACACTAGGATTCAAAATCAAATACAAGTTTTTAAATATATAAAATATATTGCCATCCTCTTATTGATTGTTACATAAGATTCATACACTAGTTTTCTAAACATAGTTTAGGCCTAAATAAAATAGAATTTCCTTTTAATTTTTCTTTTCATTTTAATAATTATTATTTATAATTTTTAATATTATTGAATTATCATGTAAATTTTTATATCTTTTAATATATTTTTCTACTCAAAATGAAATAATAAATTTTCAGTTATCATATTACATTTTTTCTTTAAATTATGAAGGGCCATACCCATAGGCATAAAAAGTATTACAACCCATATATCCAATGACTTAAAAAATTATAATATTTGTACAAATAATTTTCTATTAAGTAATAATTTTATAATGATTTGCGTTACAATTTTTTATTTGTTAGAATTTATTGTAAAATAAATATATTATTATAATTCTAAAAGTAGCACTATAAAATTGCCAATTGAACTTCAAACATTATAATATCTTATGCAAAAATTGTGAATTCACTTCGAATTATATTAAGATTCAATTCATATATACGAGATCATTATATTTGACTTTTATTTTTTAAATATATTTTGTATAATATTATCTAATTATCATATTATTTAATTTATTATTATTTCTCGTTTTATTTTTATTAAAATTAATATAATATTAAATTTTACACTTTGTCTTAGATTTCTAGATGCACGAAAAGCTAATAGAATATAAAAAATGAAGTTATGTAAAATGGAAAATAGGATAGATGTTAGTTTTTAAAATGTAAATATTAAAATAATAAAAGATAAACTCTAAATTGTCCCGGTATGTGATGCCTTATTGTTAGATTCCTAAGTACTAATTGTGGAATCGTGTAAGTATTGACAAAACTTTGATCAATGTTCGACACTCGGGATAAAATAACAAGACAAAAATTTACGTGTAGGCGAAGAAAATGAGCATTGACAAGAAGTTGACATACATCGATGCACTTTGGTATAAATCTTTAACGAGATGCAAAATTTAGATGTGAGATCAAAAGATAAATTAAGATGAACTTTAGTTGAAGGATAGTTAGATCATAAGTATGAGAGAGACATACGAGAACTTCAAGGACTTAATGTATGCTCAAATAAAAGGACCATAACTATTGAACTTGACATGGGTAAGTATTAGATAAAACCAATGTGTTATGAAAAACTTTAGGCTTAAATGACTCATCATTATAGATAATGATCAAAATGAGATATTAGATTATGTGATGGATAAGATCGTAATAAATATATATAAACTTTGAGAGATAAAGAACATTTGGGAAGATCATTTGAAGACAGTGAAGTTATTTATGGATATAGATGTATCTTTCCTAATTAAATATAATCTTTTATCTTTTTAGTTGTGATATAGCTAAATCTTATCAGATAGTATCCTATTTAGATAGGACGTCATTTAATTGATCAATGCGATGTAATCTGATAAGGATACAAGTGATTTAGTTAGTTCAGTTCAATTAGGATTTTGAACTATAAAGTCAGTGATGTTTATAAATAGCTTATTTGAGTCTCTTTCCTGAAAGAAAGATAGAGAATAAAGGAATACATTGAGAGAGAATATTCCTTTATATTTCTGGGAAAGTAGTAAATGTTGGTTTTTGCTATAACTCTTATGTGTTTATTGTGCTTATGCTTATTTAATAATTTCGTAGTATTCTTACTCAAGTGAGTAATTTAAACACTTTAAGGGTTGTGAGACATTCAAGAATAAGTTTTTGTTAGTCAACTATCACGTGAAAAGACTGCGTTTTGCTTAAATAAACCTAAGTGAGATTGCATGTAAATGAACGGATGCGACTTTGGTATAAATTTGGTGTCTAGATGAACTTTGCAACACCTAAATTAGTATTGCAACTCTACATTCAAAAATTTTATTAAAATTTCTTGTTTCAATTTTTAGTTAATCAGAATTCTTTGTTAATACAAATGTTTTTTATTAGTTAAATTAGGAATTTTTATGAGAATCATATCATATAACTATAATGATTTTATCATATCAAATCTAAAGTTTTATTGAACAAAAGGTTTAAATTTGCAGTTTTATTGTAACCAAATTAATTTTGATTATTTTAAAATGATTTTGAAGATACCTCTTACAAATGAAAAGTATGAAATAATCGTATAAAAGTATTTATGTGCATATAATAAAACAAGGGCTTGTTTATTATCATTTATGTTTTTTGTTTTTATTTTCGACAATAACAACAACATTTCAATATAAATTGAGCTGATATGTGGAGTTTGGAGAGGTATAGAAGTACATAACCTTTCTGCCAGGCTCGCAAAAAAGAGAAAAAAAGAAATTTATTTTTTGAAGAAAGCAAAAGTAAAAAATAAATAAATAATTGTATTAAAAATAAAATTCAAAATAAAGAAATCAAAATCAAAATAAGTAAATAAACAAAGTAAAATACAAAATAAATAAATAAAATAACTAAATGAGAAAGTACTACAAATAAAATATTTAAGCTAAATACAAGACAAGAGAATCGAAGAAAATGTTATCTATGAAAAAAAGAACCTCTCTATGTAAGATCTTCTAACTGTATCCTAATTTGTCAAAGTTTCTTATTAAGGCCCTAGGTAAGTTTTAGTAGAGTCATATCATATCTGATTATCTTCACCAAATTCTTTTTATGTCTTTATCTTTTTCTCTTACAATCTCTAAGTATAATTTTCTCGCATATTCTCATTGAAACGTTAAGATGTCTCTTCTTAACATGTTTGAAATATCAAAGCTTGTCACCCTTAATTAACCATTAATGTTACCTTCCCCTATCTTTTCTCTCACCATTATGCTCATGTCCTTATCTTTTCTTGCAAAGTTATACATCTAACATAGCATCCTCATCTTTGTCAGCATTAACTTATGAATATGTACTTATTTGATAAGTCGACACTTCACCCTATAGAGTATGTCTGACCTAATTACTAAATGATAAATTTTACTTTTTATCTTGAGTGATATCTTCAGAAACAGTCTCTTTACTAAGTAGGGATAAGCTTATGTACTATTAGATCTCCTTATACCTCACATTTCAACAAGACTTTCACTAAGTATTGTTGTTATTGTTTGTACTTTGAGTAGTAATTTCTTATCATATAAAACTCATAATGTGCCATTTCATTTAAATCATCTTGATTTGATTCGGTGAATTATATCATCGTCTATCTCGTGGTTGTGTTTGAATGATGAATTTAAGACACTTAAAACAATCTTTTTATAATATAACTTCTAAATCAATATTTATCTCTACGTTGGATGTAATTTTGTAACTCAAAAAATTATACTTTAAATTCTCAGTCTTATTTCTATTTAATTTAAAAATTTTCAACTAAAAATTTAATAAAAAATATGTTTATTTGAATTTTTAATTTCTTTCATTTTTCATAATTTATAAAATTATAAAAATAAGTTTTGTTTTCTATTTAAGGTTTTTCATAATACGATCTACTATTAACTAAATACATATTATTTAATCATCTTATATTAATAATTAATAATAATTATGAATAATTTTAATTTAATAATTTAACTTAATTTTTCAAAGTGTATAAATTTTAAATAATTTTTAATAGTTAGAAATGAAAATTAATTATAAATAAAAATTATTTATTTTGATAAAATATCATAGTTTTTATTAACAGATTATTAATAAATATTATATAAAATAAAATAAAAAATTTATTTATAAAATAATTTATATTTAAATTTAATCTAATATATAATTATTGGAAATTAATAATTTAACAGTTTTTATTTAAAACTAAAAACAGAAAACGTTTATGTACAACCAAACGGCCCCAAATTATTACAGATAGATAAAATATAGATGGAGCAGCCGTCGATGTCTGGCTCCTCTAAAAACTGATAAGGAAAAGATATAAAACCATCCATTGGGTTTTTGGGAGGGTTTATCCTCAACGATCCAAATGCAGAAACTACTATCTCTAACACCTTCGCACTTTCCGTATTTCTAGGTTTTTCGTATACAAACATGTTCCTGCAGGTACAGCAGGTAGGGGTTCTCGGGGGTTTCTACTTTTCTTATACAAGGCCCAGACCTTCTCCATCCAAAATGGCCGCTTTCACTGCTCTCTCCCCTTGTCCCTGCGCTCCATCCCTCTTCCGATCCCGCTTTTTCATTTCTTGCTCCGCTGGCTCGCCTACCACCACTGCTGGTTAGAGATGTTGAGCTTTCTCGGTCTCTTTCTTTTGAAATTTCAAGTTAATAGTGGAAGCTAACGAAATGAAAATTCGACATAAAAGAAAAAAAGAAACGAAAGTGAGATGTAATGTGTCTGTTTTGTTTACTCTGTTTACATTTTGGTTCTTAGGTAAAGGGCCCCGTAAAAAGTCTAGAAGATTGGAAGGAGCTAGAAAAAGCATGGAAGACTCTGTCCAACGCAAGATGGAACAGTTTTATGAAGGTTCCAACGGCCCACCACTTCGTGTTGTTCCAATTGGTGGACTGGGTGAGATTGGGATGAATTGCATGCTTGTTGGGAATTATGACCGTTACATTCTGATTGATGCTGGTGTTATGTTTCCTGAGTAAGTGCTTAATCTTCCATTTGGCTTACCCCATTTCAAACCAGTGATTGATAGTAATTACTTGGTCAAGTTGTAAGAATCCTTCCCTCCAGAGCAATTAAAAAAATACTTGTTATAAATTCAGTTACCATTTTCGTTTTCTGAATTGACTATAAGCGTGAATATGTTCTTAAAGCAAGCATTTTCATAAATTACTTTTCTAGGAAGAAGGTTTTTGACAAAGACAGTCCAGTGCGGTTTCTCTTTTGTTTCTGTAATCACGGGTTAAAATTCCTTGGAGTTTCACTCAGATGTTGTATTATTTGCATGATATGTATTGCAGCCACGATGAGCTTGGAGTCCAAAAAATTATACCAGACACCACTTTCATTAGAAGATGGAGTCACAAAATTGAAGCGGTTATTATAACACATGGCCATGAAGATCACATTGGTGCGTTGCCTTGGGTAATTTTTCCTTCTACTTCCTATAAGCCCATTTAAACCTAACACTGCGGCGTTGCACACTTGTTGACTTTATGTAAGGTTTAGACTTAGTCATTGAGACCTGTGTCTATTTTGGGTGAACTCTGTATATTCTACGGCTTATAAAAGTGGAAGAAAGCCAAGTCTATTACTGATAGACGTTTTCTGAACCTCTTTGGTGTCTTAGGTAATGGGTGGAGCAGACCCATTTATTTTACACTTTTGAGTTTTCACATGCTGTTGGAAGCTCTAGTTACCGCATTTTGTGAAGTAAAAGTCTAACCCTTTGGGGATTGCAGCATTATCAATCTTCTATTAAGAAATGTAAACATTTTTTTTGTCCTCTGGGCAAATCTGACCTGGAGATCCTGTTTGGAAAGATGGAGATATGAGTGAAAATTTCTCTTCTTTCCTTCCTTTTTTATTATTTTATGGGAAAAGCTGGCTGAAGGAAACCAGGCTAAGCAAGTTTGCACGAAACCACTGGAGCTTTCATCTGTAAACTAAGGTTAGATTATTGAGTTTCCTGGAGGATGAGTAATACAACTGAAAGTTCTGAACCTCTAGTTTAGGACTATTGATTGAGATTCTGCACGGTATTTAAGGATTTTATTGTTTGGTCTAATCTGCATCATTTGTTTCAATCATGTAGCTGTTGAAATGCTTTCTCATCTATAGCTTTTCTATGCTTTCAAATAATATTTACTGTCCGTACAGGTTATCCCAGCTTTGGATGCCCATACCCCAGTATATGCATCATCCTTTACTATGGAGGTACTAGTCTCAGGTTTCAGTTGTAATGTACATCAAATTGGTTTAATGCTTTAAGTTGATCTTGGCTTGTATGCACAAATATCATGGCAGAAGGCATCAAGATTCTTGATGAGATTCATCGCAGTACTAAATTAATAACTTGTTTCCAGAATAATTATTGAAATATACGTAATAGAACAGTCCTGGCTTTATTTAGCACAGAGCTATAAGACTAACTAACTTAAATATTTTCCTTGTTCACTATTGGATGTTTATATTTAAACTGTTGGCCCTAGTTCATGTTTATCTGCGTGCATAGACTAGTGCTCTTGGCATCTTTGATATTTTGAGACATAAAAAATGACATCTTTAACCGTTTAACAGCTTATTAAAAAGCGGTTGAAGGAGAATGGCATCTTTGTTCCATCTAGACTCAAGGTTTTCAGGACAAGGAAAAAATTTGTTGCTGGTCCTTTTGAAATAGAGCCTATCACTGTCACCCATTCTATTCCTGATTGCTGTGGGCTAGTTCTTCGTTGTGCTGATGGTACGATTCTTCATACTGGTGACTGGAAGGTATGCTCTACATCTCTTTCTCTTCCTTGCATCGACTTGATGAGCTCATAAGAATTTTTTGTTCTAAAGATTGATGAATCACCCTTGGATGGAAAAACGTTTGATCGTGAAGCTTTACAGGAGATCTCCAAAGAAGGAGTAACATTGGTAAGTATCCCTTTGTGCTATGATCACATATGTGCAAGAGAAATGCATGGAAGTTCATCTTATGATAGAGAATACTGAAACACTGCTTCTATTGGAAAATGAATGCTATAGTCGTTTCATTTTTCATAGTTAAAATATGAAGGAAGAAGGTGAGCACTGTTCTATTTACTTGATTGATGTGTTATGATTTAATCATTTTGACCTTTTCTGGGAAAGATATTTGCCTACATTCACATTTCTGTTTAACATAGATGGAACCAAAAAAAAATGAGGGATAGAGGTTAAATAGAAGTTCGGTCTTAATATTTGGATCTGAATGTGCGTGGCAGTGAATAATGCAATGGGACCTACGGCAGTATGAAGTGTTTAAGCTAGTTTTTTCAATTGTATGGTCATTTTGTCTAAATTGGGAAGGTTGAATTTTGTTTATAATGACTATCTTTTGAATTACAATGCGACTGAATGAAGGAAGATTGATATTTCTTGTCTTGCTTGTGTTCAAATTCTTTCCCCGAGTATTGTTATCCTTGGTGAACTTTAATGTGTTAGGTGCACTATGATTCTGATTAGGTTTCTTGTGAATATGTTTGTTTTCATTATGCTATTCATAAATGATTGGGCAAACTGAAAGATGCATTCAATCCTCGTGGTCAGATGATGAGTGACTCCACAAATGTGCTATCACCTGGAAGGACAATTAGTGAGAGTGTGGTGGCAGATGCTCTGTTGAGACATATATCAGCCGCTAAAGGGAGGGTTATAACCACTCAATTTGCATCAAATATACATCGCCTGGGAAGTGTGAAAGCTGCAGCTGATTTGACCGGAAGAAAGCTTGTATGTTATCTTATTGTTAATACAATTCTCTAGTTTACTTCAGAAATGCTGTGAACTGTTTATCAACAAGGTTTTACTTGTGTTACTGCTTTACATTATGATCCTGTGCCAGGTCTTTGTGGGAATGTCGTTAAGGACGTACATGGATGCAGCCTGGAAGGATGGAAAGGCACCATTTGATCCTTCCACTCTAGTAATATGCTTCGAATCCTTTCATCCTTTTCCTTTTTCTCTTTCAATTTTGGATTGGATCTTAAGCTTTTTTATTTGCGCCTTTCTTCTGCTTAGTTTCTTTCTCATTATCTCATCAAGCATCACATGCAGCTGATTTTTGCGATGTGAAGCTTGTGATTTGTTGGTATACTATTATTGAATTCTCTAACTATTTAATTCAGTTAATAGAAGAAATGAAACTTTCTTTCTTGTGGCCTTCAAAGCTCTCCTCTGTAAGACTGATATTTAAATCTTTATAGTTATTTCAATTGGAAGCAGTACCCTCTACCTGCAATCCAATAGTTATTGTTCCTTTCTGCCTAACTATGATATATGAACAATTACTTTTACCTCATTTACGGCACTCCCTAGCTTTCGTTGGTGTGTGTTTGTAATATTTATTTCTTTCCCTTTTATTTCTATGTCTACTTTTGCTTGCAGACATATTATCACACCATTCTTGTTGTAGAAGTGTCTTCTCACAAAATTCCTTGGTGCAATTTGTTATTGCTAGCACGGCACCTTATGCTTGTCTTTTTGAGCCAATATGCGTGCATCATGTTTTTACTCTTAAACTTCTATTCATCTTACTCTTGTGGATTCCATAGTAATGCTGGCCCTTTGCCGTTTCATTAAATACTTTACAGGTGAAAGTGGAAGATATTGATGCTTATGCTCCAAAGGACTTACTAATTGTTACAACTGGTTCACAAGTAAGGTGTTCGATATTATTGATTCTCTTTCCAATGCAACACATAGCTTGCATGTGACCATGCATGTTCTCGTGTCAGGCAGAACCACGTGCTGCCTTGAATCTTGCTTCCTATGGAAGTAGTCATTCGTTTAAACTGACCAAGGATGACATCATTCTTTACTCAGCTAAGGTAATATAGATTTTATTGTGGCTTTTGATTCACTTCCTATCAAAATTTTTTTTGAAAGAGAGTCTCTATATCAATATTTACGGTACCAATCTCTGAATATTAATCTGACTAGTTAATTAATGACATTATATGAACTTAACACATTTGCTCTTCTTGATTTTATTCAAATGTATATATCCATTGGTATATAGACCAGATAATAAGGTCTATTTTTGACTTTCAGGTGATCCCTGGTAATGAATCTAGGGTGATGAAAATGATGAACCGCATATCCGAAATTGGGTCCAATATAGTAATGGGCAGAAATGAAATGTTGCATACATCTGGCCATGGGTATCGTGGTGAGCTGGTAAGATCTTAATTCATTTCCCCAAAAATGCATTGTTTATCAAATGCTATATTCATCAAAGTATAGAAAAGAAGATACTGTTTCTTATTGCTGAGTCATGATGGGTTATCTTCTACCTTTATGAGAAAGTAGAGAATATTATTCATTCGTTACTCCTCCTTTCTCTTTTGTTTTATTACTGCAAGAACTATCATGAGGTAGATTACATTAGGTACGGATTCTGCATTATTTATCTTTTTCTGGGGTTTCAATTTGGTTTAGGACTTGTGAGCTTGTTTGTATATATAAACATGCCTCTTTAGGACTGTTCATTAGTATGTTTTCTATGACATGAAAATGCTGAAAAAACTTAGTTAATTTCTAGTTTCTTTGTTTCCTTATCAATATGGATATCCTTGATTGTACATCTGGTTAATAACTTTTTTTTTTCATAATCTACATGTTAATTCTGTTTCTTCAGGAGGAAGTACTTAAAATCGTGAAACCTCAGCATTTTCTTCCAATCCATGGAGAACTCTTGTTTTTGAAAGAGCATGAATTGCTTGGGAAGTCAACTGGCATTCGACACACTACTGTGAGTCAGATTTTGGTTTTTTTATGTTTTTTGTATTGATTATAGGTGGCACATATTGGCCTAATTTGGCTTTCACAGAGAAAAAGTGATCGACTAGATTCAATCATGAAATTGAATTTTCTTTTAAACCTTTCATCATGATTACTAAAAATAGTCATTACTATAGTTAGGTTAGAGCAATTTCCTTATGAGATGCTTTAACATGCAAAATTTAAATTATGTTTAGAATTGGGAATCACCAATATCTGTTCTATATCATACATCAGGTTATAAAAAATGGCGAGATGCTTGGGGTTTCTCACTTGAGAAACAGAAGGGTACTGTCTAATGGTTTCATTTCTCTTGGCAAGGAAAATTTGCAGGTAGGTTTAACGTTTCAAGCTTTTACATCGTGAAAATTCAATTGAGAATTTCTTTTAAGTTCTATGTTTTGTTGCAGTTGATGTATAGTGATGGGGATAAAGGTTTTGGCACATCAACTGAACTTTGTGTTGATGAAAGACTAAGAATTGCAACAGATGGCATCATAGTGGTCAGGTAGATTTCTGCATTTGGGTATTTAAACTTGTTAGATTCATGGTGTCTTAAGATTTCTCTGGTGCAGCATGGAAATTCTTCGTCCGCAAAATGGTGATGGTCTAGCCGAGAATAGCATAAAGGCAAAGTTAAGAATTACAACACGGTGCCTGTGGCTGGATAAAGGGAAGCTTTTGGATGCCCTTCATAAAGCTGCTCATGCAGCACTTTCAAGCTGTCCAGTCAACTGTCCCTTAGGTCACATGGAGAGAATAGTTTCCGAGGTGTTGAGAAAGATGGTAAGAAAATATAGCGGTAAAAGGCCTGAAGTTATTGCTACTGCTGTGGAAAATCCAGCGGGAGTTCTTGCTGAAGACGTTAAAGCAAGGCTTTCTGGCAATTCTAGTGTTGGTTTTGGGATAGCGGCATTGAAGAAAGTGGTTGATAAGCATGGAAAAAGTAGGTCAAGCAAGATGCAATTTGATGGCGAGGAATCTGTAAAGTTGGAGAAGTCAGTGGAAGAAGATTTGAAAGGTGCTCATCTCTATACCCTGTTTGTGTGTATCTTTGTAGTATGGATGGAGGTGACTTTACCCCCTGAATATACATCTGTCTGTTTTCTGGATATATGAGCATGCATTCAGATTAGGAGAGAGATTTTGCTTTCATACTAATTCAGCAAAATTTAAGGTTGTGAAACAAAATTCATAAAGTTGACCTCTTATTGACACTAAATGTTCAGTTCCAAAACAACGTAAAACTTGCAGCTCCAAGTGTAAAATGGCTGGCTTTCTGGTTACGCCAGCCACATCATGGGTATAAACCAACACTAGGAGAATAGCTAAGTGGATGTTAACGGGAGCCAAGTATTACCTTTTTATCTCCTTGTCTTGAACTGGGATGCATTATATATTTATGAACATAAGTCTTACTTTCATGGTTAGATTTTGTTACAATGAGAATATCTTTTCTTAGCGTGCAACTTATTCGTATTGACAATCATTTGCAGTTGATGGCATTGATAGCAAAAGACTACTACCTGAAGAAGAAGCTGAAACTTCCAATTCTAGTGTGGTTGACAACTCTCATGATCAAGACGACTTCTGGAAGTCATTTGTTTCCTCGTCACAATCTGATGGATCGGTAAAAGGTGATGACAGTTTTTCACAGGAGGAACATGTAAAAGATGGTTCTGAAAGCAGTGAAGATGACTCGTTGGAAATGCAAACTTCTCAACCGAAGCCTTCTAAGTCTGTTAAACGAAACAAATGGAAACCTGAGGAAATTAAGAAGCTCATTCAAATGCGTGGGGAATTACATGACAGATTTCAAGTTGTAAAGGGAAGAATGGCTCTCTGGGAAGAGATATCATGTAATTTAATGGCTGACGGGATGAATCGAAGTCCAGGACAGTGTAAATCTTTATGGGCATCACTAACTCAGAAATATGAGGTTTGTTCCTCGTTCTGTTACGTTTGAAATATCGGACTGCAGATCCAAAAAGTCTTAAATACAAAAGAAATTCTAATATTTGTGTGCTCATATTTTTGTTAGCATGTACTTTAAATTGTAAAAGCTCATGCATATCTGTGCGACGTGTTCCAACATTACCAGAAAGTTGCATTCATACTGAAAGTTACATAGCAATTTTTGTGCCAGAAGGGAATCTGTTACATTAACCTTTTTCCTAACATGTACAGGAAAGCAAGAGCGGGAAACAGGGTCGAAAGAATTGGCCCTATTTTGAAGACATGGACAAAATTTTGTCAGGATTGGAGGCAGCAGCATCAAAATAATGGAATGATAAGCGTGGGGTTGAACACTTTCCGTGGAAGCTTTCAGGTGCCTCTTTGCTCGAGTTAGAATGATACGAGGATAGCAACAGGATCGAAAACTGGGGACCAGATGAAAAGTGGGCTGGTCTTGAAGCCGTAGGAAGGAATTGTAAATTATTTTAGCTGATCAGCTGCATGATGAAGAAGATGGTGAAGAAGCTTTGGTGAACTTGTTCTGTAAAAGTATGGGACCCTTCATTTTTTTGTCATCAAACACATAATTGAGGATGGCGTTTAGCCTATTTTCTGCTATATTATTTATATCTCTTCCTACTTTTCTTATTCAAAATCTTGATGTCGTAGAACACTTGGTTGGTAGCCATAATTGTATACATTTTCTGATAACAACTTGAGTTGAACAGGTCTATGTTCAAAGTTGTGCATCTTTCTCCCAAGGCTTATCTCCCTTGACTTTGAGGTTTATGTCAATCTTTAATTTTGTTAGGCTACCTAAACTTTGTTTTTCCATGGTCAATAGTGGGAAAGTTTTTCGCTTTTTACATGGTAGGCTCAACAGGTTTTGCACTTTAAATTTTCATACTTAGATGATAATCAATGTGACCAATATAATTTTAAAACTCTTAAGGTTATGTATATGTTAAGAGTACAATGGTACTGTCCAATGTTTTAAAAATCGAATTAAAAGTTAATTAGTAAGACAATAAGTTTAAGGTTTAAAGGGTTCAATTGATATTAAAATATTATAAAATTGGTTAAATATTAAATAAAATTAAAAAATTTAAAATTAGATTTAAAGAGATCGTTCTTATCTAAATTTGATGGTTAATTGAAAAAATTGTTTAAAAAATTAATTAATTAATTTTGATTTATAAGAAATTTTTAACGAAAGCATAGAGGACAACATCTCTTTAAGTAATCTTAGCATGTCTGAGAGGTATCGTAACTTTATTTGTTACTTGCTTATTATAAGGAAAGAAGTTAAAAGGGCTTTGAAGGAGATGAAGAGTGGAAGGGCCAGTAAGGTCTAATGAGATATCTATGGAGGTGTGGAAGAGCCTATGCAAAAAGGGTCTTATTTGGTTAGCTAGGCTTTTTAATGTTATCCTTAAATTTGCCAAAATGTTAGATGAGTAGAGACTTGGTATGCTAATTGCTCTATATAAGAACAAATGGGACATCAAACGTAACAATTATAGAGGCATCAAACTACTTGATCACACCATGAAGTTATAGGAGAAGATGACGGAGAAGAGAGCGAGAAAGGGTGCTCTTATCTCGAAAAACCTATTTGGCTTCATTTTAGGAAGGTCCATAATAGAAGTTTTACATTTTCTTAGAAGATTAATAGAATATTACAGGGAAATACATTGTAACTTATACATAATTTTTATTGATTTAGAGAAGGCGTATAAGAGAGTACTTAGGGAAATCATGAAGAGATGTTTAGAAGTTAAAGGAGTTCCTATAAGCTATAAACGAGTTAATAAGGATATATATGAAGGTGTAAAGATTAGAGTAAGGACGATATGAGGAAATAAAGAGTATTTTCTATCAATATTGAGTTACACCAAGGCTTCTCACTGAGCTCTTTTTTGTTTACAATAATGATGAATAAGATCACCAAGAATATCCAAGGGGATTTGCCCTAGTGTATATTGTTTGCTGATAACATTATTTTAGTAGATGAGGCAAAAGAGGGTGTCAATGTTAACTTAGAACTTTGGAGGGATACGTTAAAGTCGAAAGGTTATAAATTGAGCAGGAATAAGATTGAGTACTTAGAGTGTAATTTTTCGGGCCATAGGGTGGCTTTCAATATGGAGGTAAATATTAGTTTAGAAGTTATATCACAAAAAGAGTGTTTTAATTATCTATGATATATTATTTAAAGCAATAAATAGATCAATGAAGGCATATATAATTCACCATATTAGATCAAGGTGACTTAAATGAAGAAGTGCATCAGGATTTTTATGTGACAAAATGATACCACTCAAGTTCAAAGGTAAATCATATCGTTTAGTAATTAGGCCAACCATGCTCTATGGAATAGAGTGTTGACCCATTAAGAAAGTGTATAATCATAAGATAATAGTGGCGGAGATAAAGATGTTCCGTTGGATATGCAACTTTACTAGAAGAGATAGATTTAGGAATGTAATGGTAAGAGACAAATTAAAGGTAGCTAATAATAATAGAAAATTAAGAGAGACAAAGATTAGGTGACTTAGATATGTTTAAAGGAGACACTCTGACTAAAAAGATGCAAAAAGTTTGTAGTTAAAGACTGTAAGAGGAAAAAAAAGGAAGGCCTAAGAAGAATGATTCTATAATAAAGATATAAATACAATTCAATTGGGATTGAAGTTAGTTTCCAATGTTTGTTATTGCTTATTTATGTAGCTTTGTGCTGGACAAATCTTCTGATTTTAAGCTAGTCGATTAACTAAAAATTTAGGCCTACATGGCTAAAAGGATTATATAGTTATGGGACTAACAAATCTCTTATGTTTTTTCAGTCACCTAGATCTTGTTTCAATGGAATTGTTGGGCGACACAACAAGTAAGCTAGATACAAGTTTAATTATCGAATTGTTAATTAATATATAATATGATCCAATAGTTACTTAAACCATAAAAAATAATATTTTTAAGGTAGAGACAACTAACTTTAATAGAAATAAAAAAGACGAAAATACATTTAATTGAATTTTTGATATTCAATCTGATTCAAGAACTCATCTATTGCATGTTTCATATGTGGTTGGACCAATCTAAGTTTGGTTCCGGAACAAATTTTACTCGCCCGTATGATGTTTAGAAACAACGAAAGACATGCAATCAGTCCACTCACTTAATGCTCTCAAGAGAGATGGAAAAGGACATGAAAGGTGAGAATTGCCTACTGATACTCAAATTCGATGCGTCGGTATTAATTTAGTTTGGAGATGGGCTCTAGCGAACTTGAATGGACTGGTAACACTCCAGCTGGCTATTGCTATGAACTTTGTCTTAGCTACCACCAACCTCTCCCAAATATGGTCACTCATGCCTATGAATAGAAACTTTGTTACGTGATATTTGAGATTGGGAGGAATAATTGCCTCTCTTAACTTTCATTAAAGAATAAGTAACATATTTATAGTGTATAACAAGAGAGTTTAATCATAGGTGAAATACTTAAGTATATGATCCACATATTACGTCATATGAATATATCTAACACCCCCCTCAAGCTAAGGTAGAGTTGAATGAAGGCGAAGCTTAGTAAAATGTTGCTGAAACAGATATCATGCTAATGGTTTACTTATGATGTCAGCTATTTGATCTCCATCGCAAAGAAACTTAATTTGTATGGTGCCAAGCTTGACTTGCTCGCGAACAAAATGATAATCCAGTTCAATGTGTTTAGTTCTAGCATGAACACTAGATTAGAGCTAAGATAGATTGCACCTATGTTGTCACACTATAAATATGCTGAACTAGTATTTGGAAAACCAAGTTCACACAGCAAATAAGTGACCCAGAGAACCTCAGTTGTTGCATTGGCAATTGACTTGTACTCACTTTCAGTAGATGATCTAGCAATAGTCGGTTGCTTTCTAGATGCCCACGATATTAAATTGCGCCCAAGATAAATCAAGTATCCATTGGTAGAACGGCAATCATCAGGGCAACATGCCCAATCACTATTAGCAAAGCACTGGATTTGCATTTTAGATTGCTTAGTTATGTGCAAACTGATATTGGGTGTGCCCTTGATGTAACGTAGGAGGCATTTGGCGGCTTACCAATGTACAACGATGGCACAATGAAGAAATTGAGCAAGTTTGTTGACGCTGAAAGTGATGTCAGGATGAGTCAAAGTCATGTATTGTAAAGCACCCATAATTTAGCGATATTGCTCCAGGCTAGGCAGAGGTGTACCTAGCGTCTTACTAAGTGGAGGAGAAACAGCCATTGGAGTATGGCACGACTTTGAATCTTGCATCATTATTTCTTTTAACAAATCCAAAAAATATTTACTCTGAGTAAGAAGAAGATCATCTCTAATTTTCTTGACTTCTATATCCAAAAAGTAATATAAGGACCGAGGTCACGAATTGGAAACATGGATTTGAGTTTGGTTAGAAACCATTGTAACTTCTAGTGATCTGAGCATGTAACAACGATGTCATCAACATAAACAAGTATGTAAAATTTTAACTCATCTAAGAGGAGAATGAACAAGGATGTATTGGCCTTGGAAGCTACAAATCTGAGTCCTATTAAAAATTCAGAGAGCTGGTGAAACCATGCTTGGAGAGCTTGTTTTAACCCAAGAGAGACCCGTGTAGCTTAAAAACTTGAGTCAGCTTTGTTGCATCCACATAGCCATAAGGTTAATTCGTATATAATTATGTGTCGACATTCCCATGTAGAAATGCATTTGAAATGTCTAGTTGATGAATTGGCCACTGATGAGCTGTGGCAATGGAGAGAATCGTACGAACAGTGGTGAACTTGAGAACAGGGGAGAATGTATCCTGATAATCAATGCCCGATTGCTGAGTGTACCCTTTTGTAACTA
>JAOQMS010000014.1:33692-50170 GCA_027563885.1 Erythroxylum longipes | reverse complement strand
ATTAACAATATTGTTTACATATACCCTTTCTAAATTTCATTTTCACATTTGTTACTTCTAAACTCATTACAAAGCTTTATTCTTCTTTTCCTGTTCTTGGTAGAAGATGTTTCACCTTAAAGAAGATTATCGAAAGTTCCATTCACGAAAACTATAAGTGATTATATATAATTTTTCTTTGTATATCTTTTTCAATTTTTATCCTTCTTTATTGATTATTAATCATATCAAAATTATATCTTTTGCTTTCACTTCTGTAGATTTACACGCTTTGTTGCGTTTACTTTGGAAGTTACCATATCAACCATGTGTAAAAACTGCGAACAATTTGTAATTCTTTTTTTATGCAAGTATGTTGATTTTTTCATAAACTCCTGTAATAAGCCATAAAATTATAGCAACTATTTTATAAAAAAGGTTATTGTGTCTTTACTGTATTGTAAACTTATAGTTTTTTTATGAAAAACCTTTTAATTAGATGCATATTAGTGAATTTATTTAATGTTGTCATAAATTATCTTATGATTTCTTTTTTTAACCTTCTCAGGTTTTTTAAGGTCTGCTTTAACTTTCATGAATATATTTTTATCAGCATTGAAAATTGTTACCGAGTATTATCCGTCTAGACTTTTGTTTTCTTATCTTTAGAAGGTAATATTGTTATATATTTTTCTTGTTCATATGTGTAATTCTTGTTTATTTTATCTCGCTTTTAGCATCTTTATGGAAAACACGATTTTTTTTATTTTTCAAACATAAATCATCATAATACTACCAACTCACTTATGTTACACTTTTTACCTTCTCGTTATTTTTCTAATGTGTTGTCTCCTATTAATTTATAATTCAAATCTTTATTATTATTATAGCATATCCGATCATTTGTTGAATTTTTGACAATCACCATGATGTATGTTCGCTGGACTTTGAAGAATCATTGGAATTTCCCCCAGCTTTTTCTGTTGACGCTTCCATAAGATCAACAGTTAAAGATGGTTCACATTCGTCAAGGTTTTCATTTACAGTGTCACAATATTCTAACTCAACCAAACCATGGTATCTTACTTTAACACCACCAGCTTCCTCAGAAATATGGTCTACTAGCAGGTCTTTTTTAACCTTACCATATATTAATTCATTCAATGAGAGATCTATTTCTTTTGCATCACCCGTATGTAGAAAGTGCCATCAAAATATTAATGCTTATGCAACAGCTACTAATAAAACTTTATTCCCATTTAATCCCATTCCACAGCATCTTACCACAAGTGAGCCAATTCAAATTGTTAAATCGCAAACCCCACAACCCTCTTTCTTTCGATCACTTGCTATCTTTTTGTTTTCCAAAAAGATTTATAAATCTCACAACTCTAACGAGTCTTTTTTATCATTCTTAAAGTTTTACAGAAGCCCTTATAACGAGATTATTTATAGGTCAACTATGCGACCACCAATCGGTGGTTTTATATCCATTATACCACCTCTTCTCAAGTGAGCGCACATGTCTTTATCACATCAATTTTAAACTAAGCATTAAGTTCCACAAAGTGCGCAACTTACTTTTATTATATATGATGAAATCTTTTTGTTGATATAGTGAAATGCTTTTATATTTATCATATATGATTTTGTCTTTTTGTCTCCTATAGGACTATGTATTTATATTTGCTTGTTTTTACATTAACAAAACAACAATTATTAAGTTTGGCATGATGGAAAATATTATATTTTATAAAATATCAAGAAAAAAATTACTTGTGATGCTTAGTTCAGTTGGAAGAAAAACTTTGAATGCTCAAAAACTTAATATAACTTATTTTATATTAATCTACTAGGAATACTTCCTTCTCTTGGATGCTATATACCACAAACTGACTAAAAATATTGAACAAAACATAACAATTGTGGTCGTGTGGCTATACAAACAATCAAGTTTGGAATAAATTGGTCCAAATCTTTTTCTCCTAAAGATAACGTATACCTCGATATTAATTCTATATTGGTCATTTAATAAAAGTCTTCTTATTAATTCACTGATTATGATTTGGCGTTAAACAAATTTATCCTTACATAGTCAAGAAGCAACTTACATAGTGAAGAACCATAGATTATAATGAATTAAATGTAAGTTTTCCTTGTTTTGGTTTTTTGGTTAAATTCTCATGATGAGCGATTTCATGTCTAATGGTGTAACATTCTAAATTGTAAATGAAAATAAAGCTATGTTCTTCTCTGACAACTATTGCAAGTTGGGTCTACTTTTGACTTTATAATGTCTTTATCAGTTAAACCTTGATTTCCCTTGCAATGCCAAAGTTAACTCCATCGTACATAATTGTGAATGCATCTATAGACATAGAACTGCTTCACTAATTATAGATCAACTTTTAAGTTATCTTCGTCTGAATGTCTGTGTTATATCTGTTAAAAAAAATTAATCATCTTTAAAATTATTATTAAACTGGTTAACATTTATTTTTACATTTAATACATATTAAAATTTTGTGGTTATAGAAATGAGTACATAATTATTTCGTGGTTATAAGGATAATGTAGACAAATAGTCATATTAATAAATTAATTGGGTCATGTAATATATATTAAAAATTCATTTCATTTATTATATATTAAAAGTATGTTTATTTTTTTACGATATAATTATTAACTATTTATAATGTATAATTAATTTATCATTTATCAAAAAATTAATTGAATGGCGTAACTTCTTTAGTCCCATGATTTCTCCATGTCACGGTAGTGAAGTCAAAACCATGATTACGTCATTTAAGTCACGGTTGTAGCTTTCTTTAGTCATGGCCGTGATAAGTGCACTAATTATTTTGTCATTTAAGTCACGGCTGTGACTAACTATGACTTCCTTTAGTCACAACCGTGATAAGTGCAATAATTATTTTCATCGCCTTGTCACAACCATGACTTTTTAAGTCACGGATGTGAGTTGCTATAATTTATACTTTAAAACACAATTTCGGTTAAGTTACCAACGTTAATTTGTTAAATTTGAACTCAAATTATTATTACCATCTATCATCTTAATACCATTGCATTAAAACACAAATTCTACACCATTGCAGTAAAGCACAAATTTAACAAGTTATTTGAAGTCAATAATTATTAGATTCTCCATTACGTTAAAACACAATTTTAATTTAAAATGGAATCACTTATCATCTCTCCACTTTAGGTGTTTAAAATTCACAATAATCAATATCGATAATGTCAATTTAAACTTTATTTAATAACTACGCAAATTATTATATAGATTATTAATTATAGAATTTATTATATTAAACAAAATTTTATTAATCTTAATTTTTGACTCTCAAAATTAATTATAAAATTTATTTATGGTTTTAAATCATTTTTTTGTTATGTGAAATTTTCATAAATATAAAAACAAACAATAATAAAAAATATCAAAATTTATTATAAAAACTCAAATTTTATTATTGTAACGATAATATAATAGAAATAAAAAATAATAATCATTAATATTTATTGAGTGGTTGAGAAATACATTTTTTTAATGTGATGTTACTGCAATAATCATTCACGCCGTCATCTCAATTATAATAAATTCAGCCTGTCATAAATAATGTTCCAGTCACTTTTTAATTAAAAGACCTGACAAGATAATTATTTCTTTACTCAATCAATCAAACTACTACGTTTTTATATTTTCTTCTCTGATCATATAAATGTTAACTTCTCATATCACCTTTCTTCGTCTCCAAACTATAAAAGTTATATATTCAAGACAACTCTTCTTTCATATTTCAACAAACAACAGATTGCCAGCATTTGCAAGTTTTTCCTTACCTTCATCATAATTTTTTTTCAGTTTATTAAATTTTTATCAGTTTCATTTGTAAGTCTGTATGTTCGGTTTATTAAATTTTTATCAATTTCATTTGTAAGTATATAATTTGATGTTTACACATGATATATTCAAGCGGACAATTTCTACCAAAAAATTCCGGATCTCACGGGTGTGACTGAACATGTCACACCCGTGATATTCATGTTTATATCATTTTATTTACACTGAAAAATGGGTTCGGCCCAATTTTACTATTTTGGGCCGAAAACCCGAAACTCAAAGAAAAGCCTATGGTTCGGAGTCCAAAAGAAATCCATTGGCCCTGGCCCATCAGATTCCAATGTCCAACGAAGAGGAAAGTAGTAGAATTGGAGTTGGATTAAAAGTCTAGAAGTCCAAGATAAAAAGGAGATAAGATAATAAACTTGATAGACACCAGCCCAAACCCTATCTCTATTGGATATGATAAAGTTTATCCAAATTTTATCTATATCTAAAAAGATAAATTTTATCAAGATTACAAGTTTGATTGCAGTAGGACACTCATCATCGTTGGCTATAAATAGAAGTTTTGAAGGAGAAAGAAGGGTCCAACCTCTGACATATCAAAAGCCTGGCATCCCAGCAAACCTATTAGCCTAGTTCTATTTTCGGCAATTCTCTTTTTTTTCCTTAGCATTAGTCTTTCCTTTCCAATTGATCCCAGCAATTTTCAATTTCTCAGTCATCGTGTTCTGCAGAATTGTTTATCAATAAAGCAAAGTTCTTTTCTGTTAAATTTTTGTCCCTTTCTAGCATACACAATCGTTTGATTTTAGTCTTAGATTACGAGTTGCAATCTTTTTTCCCTATTTTATAGTTTAGAATCACTTTAAATTCTTTGCACGCTTGTAAACACATTTACACCGAAACAAAGGGCTACTTGTTAACCTTTAATCAAAATAAAGGCAAACACATTCAGAACAGATATTACATTTTTCGGATTATATTGTCTTAATGTTTCATTGATTATTATATATTTTGTAAAATATAAAATGCAACTGTTTTCTACTTTTTTTCATCAATTGTAATATGAAAATTCAATTGTCACTTAGAGTTTTTAACAAAGTCGAGTTCTGTATCATTTTATCTTGTCTAAAATGTTTATATTTGACTCGCAATCTTTTTGTTCTAATTACATTTATAAACTCCGGCACAAAACTAAAAAAAAGTAATATATTGAATGCGTGACATCATCTCCATTGCATCAAAGAAGACTTGCTCTTTCTTTATCCACCATCTGTAATTTTCTTTCTCATATGTTGTTCAAGGTATTAAATTTGATTATTGTCCTTTTTTTTAAAGGTTTTCGTAGTTATTATTAGCAAGGGTTTCTATTCTTTTATCTTTCGTGTATATATATATATATAATTTTAAAAATAACAATAATATATATATATATATTATTGTTATTTTTAAAATTATAATTATTAATTATATATTGTTAGTCACCATTGTAACCTGTGATAATTATAAATTATTAAGTTTTTTTATGACAATTTTTTTCATAACAAATTAAGCTAGATTCTTATGCAAATGATCTGTAGGACAAACCAAAGTTGGGTGGCTTAATTTATTAAGCACATTGTCTCTTGTATAAGTGACACCAATGACCTTTTTTTTAGTCATTTTAATTAATTAAAATATTTATTTGATTATAATTTTTTTTACTTTTTTGTTTTAGTCACGGGATGTGACTTAAGTCTTTTTAATTAGATGTTTTAACATTTTTATTTACTTTCTATATTTTATCCATTTATAACAAATACATTACATTATTCATTTCCTAATTTTTTTTCATTCCAAATTTTTACTAACAAATTTTACTTATTCATTTTTTAATATTCTAACTTACATAACTTTTAAAATTCTATCACTTAAGAAATTTTAACCTTGTTAAGTCCTTTCTAATACACTTTAAAATTTAAAAATTTATAATTTTATAACAAAATTTTAAATTACACAATATTCATTTATACATTAAATTATATAACATGTTACACTCAATTCATTATTTTAATTAACTAAAATATATAATTGATTATAAAATTTTTTAACTTATTTTGTTTCAGTAACAATAAGTCACACCGTGAATAATGATATAAAATTCTTACTTTTTTACTTATATATTAGAATATTAATATTTATTTTGTATATTTTATCCTTTTATAACAAATTCATTACAATATATATTTATAAAAAAAATTCATTCCAAATTTTTATTAACTAATTTTACTAATATATTTTTAATAAACTGCATGATCATATTAAATGGGCATTAAATAATATAACATGTTCAAAAATACTCCTACAATTAAATTAAGAATAAATTTCATTAAACTTTAGTTGATTTTGTCACGCCTCTTACTTATTAATCACAAGCGTGACTTCGTAACTTTTATTTCTTTTTTATCTCTTTCTTAACTCTTATCATATATATGCACGACTGAGACGTATTCATCACAATAGATATATATTAAAATTAAATATTGTTAAAATTTTAGTTGATTAAAAGTTTCTTATATAATTGATAAACATATTTATTTACTCCTTAATTATAATATAATTATAATATATGTATATGTGCACGCCTTTAATTTGTAAATATACTTTACAAAATTTATTCAATGAATGATAACAAAAAATGTAACTTAACAATTCACAACCTAAATAATAATAATAATAATAATTATTATTATTATTATTATTATTATTATTATTATAATTATTTAATTCATTAATTAAATGATAATTAAATGATTTATTAATTATGATATATTATGTATATATTTACAAAATAATTATTTAATTCATTAATTAAATGATAATTAATTGATTGGTTAATTATGATATATTATGTATATATTAAGTCACAATCGTGATTAAAATTTATTCAATGATTTATAAAAAAAGTCATAACAATTAATAACTCACACCCATGATTGATAATATTCATTTTTTACTTGTTACTTAGATATTATAATATTTGTATTTATTTTGTATATTTACCCTATTTATAACAAAAACAATACACTGTACATTTCCTAAATTTTTTATTTTTTAATTCCACATTTTTACCGGCTAATTTTACTAAAACATTTTTAATATTCTAACTTACATATTTTTAATAATTCTATCACATTAACAAATTTTAACCTTTTTAATTCCTTTCCTAGTATACATTTCAAAATTTAAATATTTATAATTTTATCACAAAATTTTAAATTACACAATATTTATTTATACATTAAATAATATAACATATTACACCCAATGACCTTTTAATTTCATTAGTTTAATTAACTAAAATATTTAATTAATTATAAAATTTTTTAACTTATTTTGTTTCAGTCACAGACGTGACTTAATAAGTCACACCTGTGACTATGATATATGTTTTTTACTTTTTACTTAGATATTATAATATTTGTATTTACTTTGTATATTTTATCTATTTATAATAAATACATTACACTATACATTTCCTAAACTTTTTTATTTTTTCATTGCACATTTTTACTAACTAATTTTACTAATTCATTTATAATATTCTAACTTATATTTTTTATATAACCAAATTTAACTTTGTTAACTCATTTCTTTGTATACATTCTAAAATTTAAATATTTATAATTTTATTACAAAATTTTAAATTACACAATATTTATTTATACACTAAATAGTATAACATGTTTACAAATACTACTACAATTAAATTAAACATAAATACTCCTAAAATTAAATTAAGTGGGCATTATATCAATGCACATTTGTGCAGTGTCCATCTGCTAGTCTATCCTAAACTTAAAAATCAAGACTCCACTGATCATACAAGTTTCTATAGAACAATTAGCAGATACAACCAGTGACTAAAAGTTAGAAAATTGAATAACAAACTTAATTTAAATTAAAATATCTTAAACTATTTTATTAATCTTTAGTTATCATTCTTAATGTTGTGCTGGATGCAAAACACATCAGCTGCATCTAATTGGTAGTCCTTTATTTGAAGGGTCTTAAAAAACTGTAAATATGTTTTTTCTTATTGGTTTTAGGAATAAGAAACATTAAGGAGTTTATTACACACATTTCTAAGTGGTTTTCAATTATTTGAGCATCATTGTCTCACATTTGTGCCAGTAAGCCTTTTTGGAGTTGTCAAGTAAATAAGTGAGATATATTTAAGTTCTAATCCTTTATTGGGGAGATGGATATTGTACTTGGAAGTATTCTAAGTGGGATTAAAGTTCCTCTTTACTTTGAAAGAAGATCATAAGAAAGGGTCCTTTTTATTTAAAAAGATCGTACAAAGGATATTCTTCGTCTTGAAAAAAGAATTATATTGGAATTTTAAAAATGATTCTTAGGAGTGGGTGTAGGCTAGATTTGTTTGTCGAACCACAATAAATCGTTCTGTAGTCTCTCTTACCTATCCTCTTTAAATTATTGTTGTATTGTTTGATTAATATTAAACAACTACCTTATCGTTATTTACATTGATTGTTGTTAATTAAGTACTTTAGTTAGAAAATTTGTTGAATTTTTTAAATGATAGGTGTGTTTATATTATATTTTCTAAGTGTTTAAGTGTGTTTTAAAGTGTTTTCTTAGATTACTATCATATGTTTAGGACTTTGAATTGTTTTAGTGTTAGTATTTTTATGTGTTTTAATTGTTCGAGTGGTTTATAGCAAGAATTTGATCTTAATTTTATGTTTCAAAAGGTGTTTGATGTATTTTTTTAGTGAATGGAAATAGGAAATTGAAGAAAAGAGAAGAAATGGATGTATGGAGTAGGCCATGATTGTGGGAAAAATCTGTATGGAGCCTTTGTCACGATCGTGCATTGCCCAATATAAGATCGTGATAGATGAGGAGAAACCATACAGGCTATAATCATGGTACTTTCACGATTGTGGCATGGTTTTTTCCAGCTCGCGAGTTATTCCTATTATTAACAATTTGGGGCTATTTTTGGAACCAAATTAAGTGAGAAAATCTTAGAAACAACCTTAGAAAGTCTTAAGAACTATTTAAAGACAAGAAAAACACCAAAAAGAGGAGTAGTCACCAGATTAAGAAAAGATCAAGAGGAGACATCAAGAAGAGCTTTAAGAATTTTAGATTTTCAAATCAAGACATAACTAGTTTTTCCTTCTTTTCTCTTAAATTATTTCATTTTTTGGATGTTTATTTGGATTACTAAGATGTTAAACATGATTATCGGTTCTAAATCCATCTTAGAGATTGTTCTTCTTCTATTTTGTTAAGCCTTATTCTTATTGAATTTAATTGATATATCAATGCTTTATGATAATTGTTATATGGTAATAAATCGAGAGAGTGAATCAAGTTATTTTATGTTAAGGTGTGTAGCGAGAGTTAGTAGCTTAATATACTTGTAATTATTAGATAATAAACAATTGAAGAGAGATCTTAATTATGACTTAATTATTCTTAGGATTGCTTCAAATTTAATTGAAAAGCTGGGAGTAGTTTTGTGAATCGAGAGGTTACTAATATATTATTATCAATTTCAATTGGAGTTACTTGATCAGATCTCAAGAAAGGGTAATGAAAAACTTATGATATCTAGGATCAAGAAAAATTAGATTAATAAGAATAAGTGGAGACAAAAAAAGGATAGAATAATTCCTAAGTTTTCAACTTCAATAAATTTTATTTATATTTGGTGGATCACTTATTCAATTGTTTCGTTTTATTAGTTATTTCAATTTTAGTAATTTATTCTAATTTAATCAATCCTTTAATACCTTAAACAAAGTTTTATTCAAGTTTTTAGGTGTTTAATTAGTTCTCGTGGGAACAATAACATTGGTATTACAAGTTACGATCTGTACACTTTTGGTATCGAAAGTTTTTTTTAAAAAAAAAGGAAAGAAGGAATGAATTAATAAATAAAGAGGTTTACATCCTCAAAGGAGGTTTATGGGCTAAACCCTCAACATAAAGTAGCATAATGGATATACCTAAAGCACAAAAGAGAACATAGAGTATGTAAATAGCACACGGCTTACCCATTCCATATGAAGTCATAAAAGAGTGAGTGAAAGGTAAGAAAGTACTTCCCTTTCTTGTGAGAATGGCCCTCTAAAGTAAAGCTTGCATCTACGCCCATTAACCTTAAAAGTTTCACCCTCTTCATTTTCTAACTCCAACGCTCTATAGGGAAATACTTGACTAACTTTGAATGGGCCACTCCATTTCAACGCTCTATAGGGAAGCACTTGACTAACCTTGAATGGGCCACTCCATCTTGACTTGAGCTTTCTGTGAAATAACTAAAGTCATGAATTTAATAAAAGCACTAAGTCCCCATTATTGAATTCGTTCTTTTTAATGTGGCCATCATGCCACTTCTTAGCCCTTTCTTTGTACAACTTGGAATTTTCATATGCATTATATCTTAATTCTTCGAATTCATCAACTTGTAACAATCTCTTCTCTCCTACTAGCTTCCAATCCATGTTCAATTTTATAATTGCCCAATAGGCTCTATACTCCAACTCTAGTGGTAAATGGCAAGCCTTGCCATACATAAGTCGATATGGTGTTGTGCCTACGGGAGTTTTGAAAGTTGTCATGTAAGCCCACAGCATATCATCCAACTTTAAAGCCCAATCTTTCCTTGAAGTACTTACTACCTTCTCCAAAATCTTCTTCAAATCTTTATTCACCACCTCCATTTGGTCACTCGTTTGCGGATGGTAAGGGGTTTCCACTCTATGATGAACATTATATCTTCTCAAAAGATCCTCAAAGGGTTTGTTGCAAAATTGGCCCACTTTATCACTTGTGATAGCTCTAGGCACCCTAAATCTAGTAAAGATCTTCTTAATGAACCGTTGCACCATTTTACCATCATTTATTGGAGTAGCTATTGCTTTGACCCACCTAGACACATAATTAACTCTAACCAATATATAAGAGTTACCTGGGGAAGATGGGAATGGTCCCATGAAATCCAAACCCAACACATCAAATATCTCCACCTCCATGATGTTTGAAAGTGGCATCTCATCTCTCTTTGAAATATTGCCCACTCTTTGGCACCTATCACAATGTAATACAAAATCTTAGGGCATACTTAAACAAGTTTAGCCAGTAGAATCCACACTCCAAAATGCGAGCAACCTTCTTGTTCGCTCTATAGTGTTTGACATAAACTAAACTATAACACTGGGTCAAAACTTCAGGCATTTCATCTTCAGAGATACACCTGCGAATCAAACTATCGGCATATATTTTATATAACACATGTTCATCCCAAATATAACGAGAACACTGAAATAAGAAATGCTTATTTTGTTAATGGAAGAGGTTAGGGGGAAGAATACCACCTAATAAATAACTAGCAATATACATCTCACATCAACAAAGAAGAAAAGGATTTTCTACCATCATTAAAGCCTTGTCAGGAAAACGCTCTTCAATTTCCTCTTCTTCTTCATTTTGTTCCCATTCAATCCTTGATATGTGGTCTGCCACAATTTTTTTTGCTCCTTTCTTATCCTTAATCTCAATGCTGAATTCTTGGAGCAAAAGCACCCATCAAATAAGCCTGGCTTTGGCATCCTTCTTTGTAAAGAGATAACACAATGCTGCATGATCTGTAAAATAATAACTGAGCTTAAAAGGTAAGAACGAAATTTTCACATGTAAATACCACTACAAGCAACTCCTTCTCAGTGGTGGTATAGTTCAATTGTGCTCCTGTTAAGGTCTTGTTAACGTAGTAAATTGCATGTAACCTCTTATCCTTCCACTGTCCGAGTACACAGCTAATAACATGGTTGCTTACATCACACATGATCTCGAAAGGAAGTGACCAATCTAGTGATGTAAAAATAGGTGTTCTTGTAAGTGTCGTCTTTAACCTATTAAAATCATATAAACAATCATCATAAAACACAAAAGGCACATCTTGAACCAATAAGTTAGTTAATGGTCTAGCAATAAGATAAAAATACTTAATGAAGCGTCTATAGAACCTGTATAACTGAAGAATGCTCGGAGGCCCTTGATGTTGGTAGGAGGTGGGAGCTTTTCAATCCTTAACGCGATTTACCTCAATCCCCTGCATGAGATCTTGTGGCCCAAAACTATTCCCCCTTGGACCATGAAATGACACTTCTCCTAATTCAAGACTAAATAAGACTCCTCGCATATTTGTAATACTTTATCCCAGTTAAACAAGTAATGATCAAAAGAGTCTCCAAACACAAAGAAGTCATTCATAAATACCTCTATGAAGTCCTCATTCATATTTGCAAAGATGGCCATCATACTCCTTCATATCTGCAAAGATGGCCATCATACACCTTTGGAATATGGCTGGTGCATTGTATAAACCAAAAGCCATCCTCCTATAAGTAAAAGTCCCGTAAGGACAAGTGAAAGTGGTTTTCTTTTGGTCTTGTGGGTATATGAACACCTTATTGTATCTTGAATATCCATCAAGAAAATAATAAAAAGAGTGGCCAGTCACCCTCTCAATTATATGGTCCACAAAAGGTAAGGGGAAATGGTCTTTCTTGGTGGCCAAATTAAGCTTCTTATAGTCAATGCACACTCTCTAACTTGTGATGGTCCTAGTAGAAATCTATTCACCTTTTTCATTCTCCATCACTGTCATGCCTCCCTTGTTAGGAACACATTCCACCGGACTCACCCACTCGCCATCTGAAATTGGGTATATAATACCTGCATCTAAAAGCTTTCACCACTTCCTTCTTCACAACCTCTTACATGTTTGGATTTAACCTTCTTTGCCTCTCCCTCACTGTCTTGCATCCTTCTTCAAGGTTAATCTTATACAACACCACATTGGGGCTAATCCCCCTAATATCAGAAATTTGCCACCCCATGGCTCTCATCCTCTTTTTAATGGTCTTTAACACTTTCTCGTCTTGCTCAACATCTAATTGGTTGGAAATGATGATGGGTAAGGTGTGTTCCTTGCCTAAAAATGTGTATCTAAGGTGAGAAGGTAAGGCTTTTAGTTCTACATTGGGAGGCTTTACGATGGAGGGGGTGTGGGTGCATCCCCTCTCTCTAACTTCTCTTTCTAACCCCCCTCACAAAATTCCTCTTCAATCACACTCTCATCCTTATGCACTTCGACAACTTTCTCAACTTCCTTTTCAACCTCCTTCACACAATCATCCACAACATCAATCTTCATACAAGCACTTCCATCCACCAGCTTCCTTAAAGATTTGGTCATATTGAACTCAACCTGCTCATCACCAATTCTCAAAACTAGTTTTCCTTTATGAATATCAACTAATGCCCTACAAGTATTTATAAATAGCCTACCCAAATTTAATGGACAATTCCTATCTTCTTCAAAACCTAACACGATAAAATCAATAGGAATTATAAATTTATCTACTTTTACCAGAATGTCTTCTACTACACCAAATGGCCTCTTGATGGATTGATTTGCAAGTTAGATAAGCATGGATGTTGGTTTTACGTCTCTTAGCCCCAATTTCTTGAAAATAGACAAAGGCATCAAGTTAATACTTGTGCATAAATTATATAAGCATTTAGAAAATTCAAAATCAATAACAACACATGGAATAGTAAAACTCACTGGATCATGTAGTTTTGAAGGCATTGTGCTTGTGATGATCGAACTATAATTCTCCGTCGAGGTCACCGTCTGATTGTCCTCTCAAGTGTGTCTATGTGTCAATACATCCTTATAAAACTTTGCATACTTGGGCATACACTCCAATGCCTCCACCAAAGATAAATTAATTTGAAGTTTCTTTAACTTCTCTAAGAATTTGGGGATTTGAGTGTCGACTTGATGTTGTCTCACCCTCGGAATCTTAGGCTTGTAGGGTGGTGGTGGTACATATAGCTTCTCTTCTTCTTTATCTTCTACATTTTCCTTTTGTCGGCTATTTTCTTGCACACTTAACTCCTCCAATTGCTTGCCTCTCCTAAGTTTATCGCCTTAAGTTGTTCCTTTGTATTGGCCTCATTGTTGCTTGGTAAGCTTCCTGTATTCCTGGAAGACAAAGCATTAGCAAGTTGACCTACCTTTACCTCCAAGTTATGGATGGATGAAGCGTGGTTATTCACAATCTGGTCAAACTTTTCCTCTATTCTCTTCTGACTCTCTTCTTATCTTCTTTGACCTTCCTCTTGGCTTGAGAAATTTGAACCCAATGCATCCATTAACTTATCCATTTTGTTCTCTAAAGATCCAAGTCGATCTCGCTGAAACCTGGGAGGTCTGATCACAAGTTTCCTATATGAATAAGTTTTAATATTTTAACCTCGATATTTCGTAAGTGCACGGGTCGTTTGCGTAGTACTTAAGGTGTTGATCCCACAAGGAGGGTTAATCTAATCCTAAAATTTAAGGCTAACATAATTCATAATAATTCAAAATGAACAAAACTAATACAAGAATTTATTTCAATCATGCACTCAATTTCAAGAATCAATTACGAAATAATAACAAAATAGCATATGCAATACCCAATTAAGAATTAACCTAAATAACTACCAATTGAAAGAAAGGGGAATTTTATGAATCTTTAATGCTAACCTATTTGACTATGAACTACTGGATTACTGGTTTAGATAGTCCAAGGATTAATTACTCCCTCTCAAGTTATAACTATTAACCCTAATTAATAAACCTTGATCAAATTATGGAATTTCAATCTCTCGATTAACAATCTATCCAAAAACCTAATAGATCTAAAGTTGTCCAAAAACTACCTGGAATCCTATGCAAGATCTCTCTCTGCACAAATTACCAATTTGATTTAATTCTTGTTCTATTAAATTACCTAACTCTCGTTACTCTAATTTAATGATTTTCAATCGGTTCACCCTCTCAGTTTATCACTAAATTATGTAAGTGCAGAATTTAAATCACAATTAATCCAATAAAAACACAATGAATCAAATTTCATTAAATCAAGAATAAAACAACCCGAAGGTGAGTTTAGACATTCCTCAACATTCAATAATCATATTCGTCAACGACTATCCCAATTTTATCCATTAATAAAATTGAAAAAAAAACATAAATACGATTGGAACAAATGACTTAGGCACTAATAGCAGGAAACCTCCTGTTCTAGGAAGTACTTCACGTAGGCTTCTTTTCCACGTCTCTCTTCCTTGTTCTCTTTCTCAATCTCTTGATGCACTCTCTCTAGGGTTTCTCAACAAATGACTTAGGCAGCAATAGCAGGAAACCTCCTGTTATAGGAAGTACTTCACGTAGGCTTCTTTTCCACGTCTCTCTTCCTTGTTCTCTTTCTCAATCTCTTGATGCACTCTCTCTAGGGTTTCTCAATTGGTGGCTGATGCAAAAGCTTTCTAATCCCCTTTGTTTTGTTCTTTAAATACTTTTTGTGTTCTGAGCAGCCCTAGGATTTTTCCGGGGTTGAAAAGGTCTGAAAAATCCCTCAAAACTTGACGTTTTCATTTGTTTGCTCATCTGCCAGATGCAAGCCATGATCGTGGGCCACATCCAACCCTTCTGTCACGATCAGGCCACGATCATGGGCAGTATCTTAGGCTTATGTCACGATCGTGGCCAATATGCCACAATCATGGGCTTGCTCCGATGCTTCTATCACGATCGTGGCCTATTACACTACAAGAAAATCATAAATTAGCGCCAGAAATTTACCGACGGGATAAAAATCGTAGCTATTTATCGACGCAATATAAACTATTAATTAGATATAGCGACAGAAATAATTGTCGTCGGTAAAACTGGAGGGAAGGAATTTTGCGCAAAATCTCTGACGACATATAGCGACGACGTAACCATTACTGTCGGTAAAAATTACGGGAATGGTTCCCGTAATTAAATAGCTTCGAACATTTACCGACGGCAAATATTCCGTCGGTGAGCTTGGATCAGCGTTTGTTATTTACCAACAGAATAGTGTCCGTCGTTAAATTGATATCAAGTTTACCAATGGAAAATGTTTTCTGTCGCAAAATTAAGTGGCAAGACGTCCTGTTAAATATTTGATGAATTTAAATACCGACGACATTTAAATTCCATCGGTAAATGTTGACTGGTTAATAAATAAAATGACGTCGTTTGGTTTAAAACCAAATGACGTCGTTTTAATCTTCTTTTTTAACTCGACAGAACCACCCTAATTTTCTTCTTCTTCTCTCCTCCGTCAGTTTCCTCTAGTTTTGGGCAATTTTTCGACCTTCCACTGTCATTTTTTGAGCATTTTGTGGCCTATCATGTGTTGTTTTCCTGTAATCTCTCTATTGGGTGTATTTTTTCTCCAAAAAATGCAAGTTTTATATATGAACTGTGGATGTTTGGGTGATCAATTTTTGTGTGATTATTGTTGTTTTGTGTCGGTTTTTATGTCATTGTTGGTTGATTTGTTGTTTATATGTGTTATTGTTGGTAAATAATGGAAAATTGCATTTGTTTTGTGATTAGTTAGAGATTATACGTATTACTTATGAGGTGTTCGATAAAATGCCCGTTATGATTGTTGGAATGTTTTGTTGTAATTGTTGTAATAAAAATTTGTTGTAATGCTTAATTTGAAGTGTGAATTTG
>JAOQMS010000014.1:11062-23681 GCA_027563885.1 Erythroxylum longipes | reverse complement strand
AATAAATCCTCCCAACATTGGCATGCTAGTTGCTTCAAAATAATAAATCTATTAAGACCTCAAAATAATTTAAATCAGGCCTAATAATAATAATAATAAAAATTTCAGGGCCCAACACGGAGAGAGAAGGAGATCGAGAACACAAAACATTTCAGTCGATGCAAACATTTCAAAACAGCTATTGGTCACAAAACACCCATACAAAGTCATCGTGAATGGAGGAGGACAAAAAAGTGAGGAGGAAAAAACAAGAAATAGCATCTTATAAATCCCAAAAAAAGCATGCTAGAAAAAGCATACCTGTGGGTTGATCCGTCTATTTCTCTTGTGAACAACTGCGGTGTCCTTAAGAAGAAGAGTTTGAGAGTCAGAATAGTTTGCGATATAAACGTAAATGTCGAAAAAATGACTACCCAAAAAAGCTAAAGTGAAGGGCTTTTTTAAAAAGCTCCAAATTTGAGCTTCTTAAAAAGTTGTATTTTAGCTTCTAAAAATGTCATTTCTATTTAAAAAGTGCTTTTGGATTTTACAACCAAACACTCATTTTTCTTAAAAATAGCTTTTGCGGTGAAAAAAGTGCTTTTTCATTCTCCAAAAACTGAACCAAACAGGCACTAAGTCACTATTGTGACTTTCTTTACTCACAACCACGATAAGTGCACTAATTATTTTCATTCATTATCACGGTTATGACTTTTTGAAGTCACACACATGAGTTGCTATAATTTGTATTCTAAAACACAATTTCGCTTAACGTTACTTTATTTAATTTTAACTCAAATTATTATTACCATCTATCATCTTAATACCATTGCATTAAAACACAATTTTAACACCATTGCATTAAAGCAGAAATTTAACAAGTTATTTGAAGTCAATCATTATTACCTTCTATTATATAAACGTAATTGCATTAAAACACAAATTTAGTTTAAAATGAAATCACTTATCATCTATTCACTTTAGGTGTTTAAAATTGGTAATAATCAATCTGGATAATGTCAATTTAAACTTTATTTAATAATTATACAAATTATTATATAGATTATTAACTATAAATTTATTATATTAAACAAAATTTTTACTAATCTTAAATTTTCACTTTCTACAAACAATAATAAAAAGTCTCAAAATTTATTATAAAAAATTCAAAATTTATTACGATATAGTTTGAAATTGTTGATTATGTTATGTGACATTTTAGTAACAATAAAAACAAACGATAACCAAAAATATGATAGAAATAAAAGCAGACAGTAATTAAAAATATTTATTGAGTGGCTGAGAAATATTTTTTTAATGTGATGTTACTGCAATAGTCATTCACGCAATAGTCATTCACACCGTATTTTTCATTACTTTCTCAGTTATAATTAATATCTTCCTGCCACATTCTAGTTAAAAGACGTGACAAGATAATTATTTCTTTACTCAATCAATCAAACTACGTCTTTATATTTTCTTCTCCGGCCTTATAAATGTTAACTTCTCATATCACGTTTCTCTTTCTACAAATTATAAAAGTTATATATTCAACACAACTCATCTTTCCTATTTCAGTAAACAATAGATTGCCACCATCTGTAAGTTCTTCCTTACCTTTCCCAATAATTTTTTGAGTTTATTAAATTCTTATCGATTTCATTCGTAAGGCTGTATGTTCGGTTTATTACATTTTTATCAATTTCATTTTTTCTATATAATTTGCTATTTACACGTAATATGTTCAAATGGAAAATTTCAATCAAAAAATCTGGATCTTACGGGTATGACTGTGATATTCATGTTTATAAAGGTTCAGAACAAATATTACATTTTTGGGATTATATTGTCTCAATGTTTCATTGATTATTTGTTATATGAAAATTTCAATTGTCACTTATAGTTTTTAACAAAGTTGAGTTATGTATCATTTTATCTTGTATAAAATGTTCAAATTTGACTCGTATTCTTTCTCTTCTAATTACACTTATAAATTCCAGCGTAAAACTATGAAAATTCATATATTGAATGAATTATATCATCTCTGTTAAAGACTTGCTCCTTCTTTATCCACCATATGTAATTTTCTCTTCATGATATGTTGTATGTTGCTTAGGGTATTAAATCCGGCTGCCCATTATTTTTTTTAGGTTTTCGTAGTTATTATTAACGAGGCTTACTTCTCAAATCCTACGGCTCCCATTTTTTTTATGTTTCGTTTCATCACTACTGTCACTTGTTATTCATAATCGTAGCTTCTAACCTATTATTATTAAAAAAAGAAATAATACATATATATATATATATTATTTGTTATTTTTGAAATTTATTTAATTTTTAATAAAGAATTGATTATTTCTTTGCACATATATTATCTTTTTTATTGTTTAAATTAAAAACCATTAAAATTTACTTGATCAAAAGTTTCTTATATTATTAATAAACAAATTTATTGACTGATTAATTATAATATATTAAGTATATATGCGCGTCTTTAATTTGTAAATATACTTTGTAAAATTTATTCAATGATTCATAAAAAAAATTATAACTTAACAATTCACAACCTATTTATTAATAATAATAATATTAATTAATTACAAATAATTATATAATTGATAAATTAAATGATAATTAATTAATTGATTAATTATAATATATTGTGCATATGAGTCATAATTATAACCTTAATTAATTACAAATTAATTATATAATTGATCAATTATATGATAATTAATTAATTGGTTAATTATAATATGTTACACTAACAAAAAAAGAATTATTAAATTTTATTATAATAACCTATATTCTTATGCAAATGATCGATAGGACAAAGCAAAGTTGGGTGGCTTAATTTATTAAACACATTGTCTCTTGTATATGCATTAGAGGAAGCACTCGAAGCAAATTAAAAACTTGTAATCACAAATAATTACACTGTAGACTCTTCTGTTTGTCTTATTAATGTTGAATGAGAAAACACAATAAACATACATATTTATAATTTCATTCACTTTATAACTCATTTATATCTCAAGTATGGAAAATGATAAATAAAAAAAATCCATTTTCGATAAATTGCAACATTAAAAAGTGCAAACTAACCTACGTATGATTATATCAGTGTTATCGATCCTTGTTTATTTGATAATAAAGATTTTTCCTATCCCAAAACAGAATGTGACATTACATAAAATTCTTACCAAACTTCACAAAATTTTTTTCCAGTTATTATATTTGTGCAAAATATATGATAAATAATTTTCAACAGTTTTGACTTGCATATTTGTCACGTCACAAACATGTCATTCACGCTGCATTTAATATTTTTAAATGTATCATTTTTTGAAATTATATTTCCTAACCACATTTAACCTTAATTTTTTTAAGGTTTTATTCTTGTTCGTTCTTGCGTTGTACATTCTTGCACTATTCAGGTATGTTTAATTTTGTCAAAAATTTCATTATATAAAAGTTTGTTGTATTCGTCCCATTTATAACCTTTCCAATAATAGGATAATTACTTTATTTCTTTATTTATCCATATTTAATAAGTGAAGTGCACAATTTTACTTTTTAAATATACTTACTCACTGGCATCAATTAACCTTTCTATATTCCTTCTGATCCTTTATTGATCTCACAGTATAGTCAACCAATATTATTATTCAAACTTTTTTAAAATTTGGACCTTCTTTGTTAAATGTATGGTTTCTTAGATGTATTTTGTTATATTAACCGATACAATAAATATTGTTGCTTCATGATAAGCTCTTTATTAAATCCATGGTTTGTTAGATGTATTGTCTTATATTCACCGATAAAGTTTTCATTATTGCTTCATTTTTTTGTCATGTTATATTTTGACATTTTTAAATTATAGGCAACATTTATTAATAATATATATTTATATATATCTTTAGTTGTACTTGCCTTAATATTTCTCAAATATTTTTAGTATGGATATTTTAATATTTTTAAAATATATTATTAATCGATATATAAAAAGGATAAACATTGTTTGCATTTAGATATGGATAGAAATGTGAAGAGACATGAAAAGTATACTGAAATGCTAGAAAATAAAAAAAGAATTCCTACGACGACTTAGAGAAACTCGTGCTACAAAAAAGATAAACGCTACTTTGCCTGCACTTTGTTAAACAATTGGTGATCAACATTCTTATTCTATCATTGATAGTGAACCTTCTCCTAGCCAACTTTTTACTCATCAATATAGTAGTCAGCTACCACAAGATTGATCTTTCGATTTTAATATAAATCATGTTGACGCAACTCATTCCTCTTTCCAACTAGAAAAAATTGTTCATACAACATCAACATTTGAGGCATCCAATATGACATGTGATAATTCAAATTGTCCAACTGTATCTTCCTTTCCTGTTTAACCTAAATCAGTGATATTTGCTGAAGATCAAGGTATAAATTTTTTAACCTATATTTATACTATTTTTAATATTAATACTGCACGAACTGATCATCTTATTTTTATATGTTCTAGGGGATAAATTGTCATCGTTCTTCCTTAAAGTTAGTGTCCTTGCAAAATTTACCTGTTGAGCCTAAACAACTTTGTTTTGTTCCAAATTGTCAACATTGTCATGCAAAGAGTTTTTATCTTGAACCTCCATCATTCTGTTGTTTATCAAGACAAATTTCCATTGTTGCTCCTCAAATGTCGTATGCTTTGAAGCAATTATTTATTGGCAACGATGAAGAATTAGAACACTTCAGAAAGAACGTTCGTACATAAAATAACAATGTAGCTTTTACTTCCTATGGAGAAAGGTATGATCGAGAATTTAAAAAAATAAGAAAGGGGCTTATGCGTTTCATGTTCAAGGTCAAGTTTATTATTTTCTTGACAGTTTAGTTCCAAAAACTAATAAGGTATTTAGCATTCAACTCTATTTCTTTGATACCGATGAGGAACTAAAAAGAAGGACTGACAGTTGTGACAAACTTTGTGAGGATACATTAAAATTGATTATGACTATTCTACAGGATAATCCTTATGCCAAGTTCTTTCGAAGTCTTAGAGACATTCCATCACTTGAGAATCATGCAATAATTCTGAGGTGTTATCCTAGCCTTGATCAATGTGTTTATAATCTTCCTACTACATCATAAGTGGCTGCTATATAGACTGAGACTGATGATGAAAAAATTGATAAATTTCCATACATCCAAATTTATACTCACTCGGGCACAAGTTATAGAATTCAATCTTACTATCCCTTTCAATATCCTCTTTTATTTCCTTACGGTGAATCTGGATGGTGTCGTGGAATTAAGCATTTCATTTCAAAGAGAAACAAGAGTAATGTTTTAGATGAAGGAAATGATGTTCATTTCAACTCCTTTACTCGACTTGATTTCCATAGAAAAAGACAAAACGAAATATGAATAGAGATACTATAAGGTGTTTTGGATATTATTACCGTTGGTCAAACATAAGGTTCTAGAATTGGTCTTTAAGTTATGCTCCTAGCCACAAGATAGATCGGATTTACTCGCCAGAGTATTCAGAGCAAAATTTGGAATTCTTAAAAATGAGTTGACAAAAAAACAAATCTTTGGAGATATGGCTGTATTTGTTTATGTTATTGAGTTTCAGAAGCGTGGATTTCCTTATGCTCATTTATTGCTAATATTTAAGCCACATGGTAACTTGCTAAATCCAGATTTTTATGATAAAATCATATCCACTGAAATACCAAATCTTGATCAAAATTCAAGATTATATTCTCTTATTATTAAGCATATGATTCATGGTCCTTGTGGTTTTATTAATAAAGATTGCCCATGCATAAGAAATGGTGTGTGCAAAAACCATTATCCCAAGAATTTTGCTCCTTTCACTGTTCATGGTGAGGACAATTATCCATGTTATAGACGAAGAGATGATGGAAGGAAAGTCAAAATTTCTAGACATGAGGTTGATAATAGGTGGGTAGCTCCTTACAATCTGTACCTCTTGATGTTAATTGATTGTCACATAAATGTTGAAATATGTTCAACTGTTAATCTTGTTAAGTACTTATACAAATATGTCTTTAAGGTCCATGATCTTGTCAGTTTTAGTGTTGTTGATCAAAAGACTACAGCTGATATTGATGAAATTAGTAATTTTCAAGAAGGTCGTTAGATTTCATCTCCCGAAGCTTTGTGGCGTATATATGAATTTCATCTAGTAGAGATTAATCCATCAGTTTATATACTTCAAGTTCATCTTCCAGATTAGCAGTTTATTTCCTTTGACATAAGTGCAGATTTGTTTTATTTGCTGAGGAAAATTGACTTCTTGAAAACAAAGCTAACTAAAATTTTCAAGATGAATATGACAAATAAAAAAGTATAAGAGATGAAATGTTTATATAAAGATTTTCTAGAACATTTTGTTTGGAATCGAAAGACAAAAATATGGTCAGAAAGAAGTCGAAAGAAAGTAATAGGAAGATTGGTTACCCTAAAGAAGGAGAAAGGTATTACTTAAGATTGTTACTCAAACATGTTAAAAGTCCGACATCATTTGATGACTTATTGAATGTTGATGGTGAGAAAAGGAGATGTTTTAGGGAGGCTGTGCTACAGTTAGGATTGCTAGCATCTGATTTTTATATACAACAAACTTTAGAGGAAGCTATTATGTTTCAAACGCCAGCGTCACTTAGACTTTTATTTGCTACACTCTTGTTCTATTGTTCACCAACAAATCCAAAGTAGCTCTAGAAAACATTCAAAGATGATCTTTGTTCTGACTTCCAATATGCTTCTTCCTATAGTGCATTCACATCTGATCAAATTACATCAAGATATTAATAAATCTCTGGAGCAAATGGGGAAAAGGTTAAGTGATTACCATTTTGTTGATCATCAGTTTAATGTTGATTATCACCAACATCAAACTAAAGAAATACAAAGTGAGAACAATATATAGGTTGATCCAGAAGACCTATTATTACAGCCAAGGTTGAATAACGAACAAAAATAAATATTTCATTTGATTTTGGAATCTGTTTTGGCTTCAAGGGGTTGAAGCTTTTTTATTGATGGTCCTGGTGGAACTGGGAAGACTTTCTTATATTGAGCTCTCCTTGCAAATTTATGGTCATAGAGACATATTGCAATTGCTATTGCTACATCAGGTGTTGCAGCATCAGTCCTTCCTAGTGGTAAGACAACTCACTCAGGATTTAAAATCCCACTTAATTTTTCAAAGAAAAAAGTTTGTTAGTTAAGTAAGCAAAGCAGTATTGCAAAACTGATCTCTAAATCTAGTCTTATCTTATGGGATGAAGCTTCTATAGCAAAACGAGAAGCCATTGAAGCATTTCATGATTTACATCAAGACATCATAGACTTTAATCAACCTTTTAGAGGAAAAATTGTTGTATTTGGTGGTGATTTTCATCAAACCTTGCTGGTTATTGACTAAGCTACAAGACAACAACTAATTGATTCAAGTCTTTTAAATTCGCATTTTTGGCGACATATGCATAAATTCTCTTTGACGATAAATATGAGAGCTATGGTATGTCCTGCTTTTTGTGAATTTTTATTACGCATAGGAGAAGGCACTGATCCAGTTGACAAGCAAGATCAAATATCCTTACCAAAACAACTGGTTATTCCTTATCATAACAAGGACGAGTCTCTTAATAGGTTAACAAATTTTTCATTATATATTTTTACTATCGATTTTATTTATTTTAAACAAATTACAATTACATATTTCTAATGCCCTATTACCTTCACCAGGTTACTTCAAAACATTTTCCCTGACCTAAGCTTGTATTCATCTGATCTATATCAGATGATAAATAAATGTGTATTGTGTCCAACAAACAGCTGTGTTGACGAAATTAATGACATGATGATTAACAAATTATCAGGAAACGTCCATTTATACATGAGTTTTGACAAAACGGTTGACCAAAGGCATCAAGCAAATTATGAAGATTTTCTCAATTCTTTAAATCCTAAAGGGCTACCTCCACACAAACTGTTTCTCAAAGAAGGCTTCCCAATTATGCTTTTGAGAAATTTGAATCTAACTGAGGGACTATGAAATAGGACAAGGTTGATATGTAGACAATTAAAAGACCATACAATTTCTGCAAAAATTGTCTTTGGACTCACAAAAGGAAATTAGTTTTTATACCTAAAATTCCTTTGTAATCTTCAGAGAACGAAAAAAATGGAATACCTTTTGTCAGAACACAATTCCCCATTCATTTATGTTTTACAATGGCCATAAACAAATCCCAAGGTTAAACACTTGATTATTTAGGAGTTTATCTCTGTTAGCCTGTATTCTCACATGGACAACTATATGTGGCTCTGTCAAGAGCTCGAACTCCTTAATCGATTAAGGTTATGATTATTCTAGGAACTTTTGAGTCTTCAAAGCTTGATCAAAAGACACGAAATATTGTGTTCCATGAAATATTTGAATTAGTCAAATTATAAAGTATAGAACTGTCAGAAGGTATATTAATTGTTTTGTTCAAGTTGATATAATTTCATTCCATATCTAGAAAATTTATTTTTACCTTATTATTTTATTAAATTAATTATTTTAGGATGGAAAAGTGTTTATTAATCAAGGATATTTTACCTGGTGCTCAATGGTAGTCATGTGAAATTATTGTTCAAGAAAAACAACATGTTGTCACATCACCAGGCACGCCATTGAAAAGACAAAAGTTTATTTTTTTATTTTGAGGTATAACAATTATACTTTCTTCATTCGAAATCTTCCTTCTTTCTTACTTTATTATTAACAATTTCTTTATTATTAATAGGGATCATTGGTTGAAGGTATTATATTTAACAATGATATTTAACGAATGGGTCGTATTTTGTAGCCGTATAAAAAATTATATTATTTGTAATGCCATTGTGAAGGCAATTCCGCTTCAGTACCAAACTGAAGACTTAAAAATGCAGTGGATAATTACAAGTCGCACTGTTATTAAACTTGTTTAAGATGACAACGACATCATCCCTGTGAAATTTAACTATACACCTTTCACGAATCTTATCAACTATATAAACGAAATGACAAGGAAAAATCAGTTGGTTAGATCCTTTATCTATTTCTTTATACAATGTTGACTATTTGTTCCTATTATACCTGACGATGGTTATATTTTACATGTGATAGATATTTTTTCTCTGGTTGTTAAAGTCTTGGATCGGAAAGAAATCAACAAAGATGGCAAACTTTCGACTGTGCAAAAATTTGTCTTGCCAACAAACAGTATTTTACATTCTCTGTTATTCTTTATAATTGGTAAAACCTCAAATAAGTTCCCTCTCTTTCTTGACATTTCTTTTCTATATTAGGCAACAAACAATTATACTGTCGATGTGGAATTCTTTTGTCACAAACGAGGGTTAACAAATTATGGAACCCTTACATTCTTATCCAATAATTGTGTGTCGCAGGCTAAAAGTCAACTTCTATAATTGTATTTTTTTCTTCATCATGCTTTTACATTTTATTAGTTATTCTTCTGTTTTATTTTTACCTTACAATTGAAAATTTTTAGGTGTTGTATTATCCATCTAGTTTGACTCAGCAATTCTTATTGATCCACTGATATAAGAAGCTGTGGATCTTAAAATTTGTTACTGCCATATTTTTGTCTTTGCTCCAACAACTAACCAAATTATATACAAATTTTATAATATTTTAATGCTTTTGTATTTATAATTATTATCTTTTATGGCATAACGAAATAATAAGGAACTTAAAAACCTTATTAACCAATAAGCTTATTTGAGATATAATCCTGATATATCTTTTAGATCACATCAAAAAATTACGAAAATCATCTTCTTGAAGTCTACCAGTAAGTTAAATACATTTTATATTCTCATACACATTGTTTATTTGATATTAATATTTTTAATAAAAATCTTATTATATATTTCCAGATAGCATGGATTAAAGCTAATTGTTGGACCAATGGAGGTTGACAAGTTAAATCCTTTTATGTTTTGATAATAATAAAACTTAAAGAAATGGTTAAGAAATAATTTCAGGAAGTTAATAAAATGGAACATTGGTCGACTGAAACTTGCACAAGTCGACTATTTGTTCTGATGAAGAATTACACTAGTCAAAGATGAAAAGCATATATTTTGAAAAATTACACTAGTCGACTTATGAGGATCAAAATTGCACTAGTCGACTAATGAGTATTAGAATTAAAAACATGAAATTCATGTGAAGATCTTGCATGAGGATTTTAAATATGTATCTCAACAGTCAAAGATTGGAGAATCAATGAGATCTGTTAGTTAAAGAACTAGACAAGTCGACTATCATGTTATAAGTCTACTATTCGAAGTACGGAGCTGAAGATTCATACAAAAAAGAGTGTGCTAGTCGACTAACACTTGGAAGATAAGTTGACTATGATGTACTAGTCGACTATTACATACCAACTAGTCGACTATCAGTTACAGCTGAACAAAGTTTGAATTTGTCAAACGATTTTAAATGGGAGCAAATCTTTGTACAACGGTTAGGAGCGTTCTACAACAGCTAGGAAAGTATTGAAGCCTGAAAATAAAGGTCTTCACTTCAGAGGAATGAATATACAAGTTCTGAAAGAAGCATACGTGCTATAGTGAAAAATTATTCTCTCATTGCTCTCATATTACTTACATAGCATATCCAGATTGTTTTCAGTTGTACTGAGCTTTATTACTTCATTACCATTCCTGTTATTATTGTGAGTTGAGTGATTAGAGAAGAATCACTTGGGAGGTAGGATTTGTGTTGGGAAAACAAATCATCTGTAAGGTGTAGCTTGAGCCGGAAGTCAAGTTGATTAGAAGAGTGCACACTAAACTAAAAAGTGTGTAGTAAAGAGTTTTGACAAAATCCTAAGTGGGAGCTTAGGTAGAGGACGTAGGTCTTTGCACCGAACCTCTATAAATATTGTTTTTTCCTCTCTTCTCTACTCTGTTATATTTCGATTTGTTTTTGTTTGTCTTGTGTGTTTTAATTCTCTATTTTGTAGCACTTCGCAAAAAATTTAAAAGATCTATTCAACCCCCTTTCTAGATCGTTTTAAATTGGTATCAGAGCAGGCTAAAAATCCAAGGATGGCACTGAACTTGACACACAACAACATAGCAGAAAAAGGTAACACAAATAATTGCCCTCCTCTTTTTAATGGTACTAACTACTCTTCCTGGAAAAATCCTATAAATTACCACATCATGAGTGAGGGAGTGGAGTATTGGATGATCATAATCTTCGGTCCACACATTCCTTTAAATGAAAATGACGAGGTAGGGACATGGAATATGATGATAATGATTGGAAGAAAGCCTTCATCAACGTAAAAGCCATGAAGTTGATATATTGCGCTCTCACCGTTGAGGAGAGACATCGAGTGGACTCATGCACTAGCTCTCAAGAAATGTGGGAGAGACTACAAATTACTCAAAAAGGAACCAACCAAGTTCAAGAAACAAAGGTCAACATGCTTCTCTATGACTATGAAATGTTTGTCATGAAGGAAAGTGAGTCTATTTCCACTATGCTTGATCGTTTTGCAAAAATTATCAATGGATTAGGCAACATTGGAAAGCACATGACGAATAGCGAGAAGGTGAAAAATATTCTTCGTTCATTGCCAAAAGAATGGGACTCACAAGTGACAGCAATTATGGAGTCCAAAGATCTCAACAAATTAGAATTCAATACTTTGGTGGGATTACTCAGAAACTATGGGATCATTCTCAAATCAAGAGGAGGAAGAGGTAAGTCACAAAAGTCAATTGCTTTAAAAGCTAATGTTTCTTCTATTTATGAAAGTGATGAAGAGTTAGAAGAAGAAGAAGATAATGAAGAACTAGCACTTTATGCTAGAAATTTGAGAATGTTCAAAGGTCTACTCAAAAATAGGAAAAAGGAATTATATGGTGGCAGAAATGAAGAAAGAAAGAAGAACACCATGGAGAGAAGAACCAAAAGCTATGAAGAAAAGAAGAGCAATGAAAAGTGCTGGAAATGTGGAAAAAGAGGACATCATGCTAGGGAGTGCAAAAACTCATCCTTTTACTCAAAATTTCAGAAAAATAACAAGTATGGCAAAGGAAAGAAGAAAGCTAGTCTTGTAGCCACTTGGAGTGATGATGAGGAAGCTTACCTAAGCAATGATGAGAGCAACTTGGCTCTTACGGCAAATAGTTCCTTGTCAAGTGATGATGAGGATGAGGTAATGATCATTGACTAAGATCTTAAAGATTCATTTACTGTATTACAAATTGATTTTAAAGAAACTATTAAAATCAACAAGAAATTGAGAAAGAAGTTAAGAGATCTTAAAGCTGAAAATTATGATTTGTATGAAACAATTAATGACTTAGAATTGATTAAGAAAGAAGTTAGGACATGTACCATTGCCTTTAATTTCTAAACTTTCTAGAAATGACATTGTTAGAGGTTTGCTTAAGATAAAATTTGTTAAAGACCACTTGTGTGAATCTTGCTTGAAAGGCAAACATGTTAGAGAATCATTCAAACCAAAGAAAGAAATATGCACATCTAGAATACTTGAACTTGTTCATATGGATTTAATTGGACCAT
>JAOQMS010000014.1:672-10962 GCA_027563885.1 Erythroxylum longipes | reverse complement strand
TATTTGTGCAAAATACATGATAAATAATTTTCAGCAGTTTTGATTTGCATAATTGTCACATCACAAACATGTCATTCCCTGCAATTAATCTTTTTAAATGTATCATTTTATGAAATTATATTTCCTAACTACATTTAACCTTAATTTTTTAAGGTTTTCTTCTTATTCGTACTTGTGTTATACATTATTGCACTATTCAGGTATGTTTAATTTTGTTAAAAATTTCATCATATAAAATTTCGTTGTATTCGTCCCATTTATAACCTTTTCAATAATATCATAATTAGTTTCTTTCTTTATTTATCCATATTTAATAAGTGAAGTTCACAATTTTACTTTTTAAATATACTCACTCACCGGCATCAATTAACCTTTTTATATTTCTTCTGATCCTTTATTGATCTCACAATATATTCAACCGATATTATTATTCAAACTTTTTAAAATTTTTACCTTCTTTCTTAAATGTCTGGTTTGTTATATGTATTTTGTTATATTAACCGATACAATAAATATTGTTGCTTCATGATAAGCTCTTTATTAAATCCATGGTTTGTTAGATGTATTGTCTTATATTCATCAATACAGTTGACATTATTGCTTCATTTTTCTCTCATGTTATATTTTGACATTTTAAAATTATAGGCAACATTTATTAATGTAACTAAGCCTTGTTGAATAATATTAATAATATATATATTTATATATCTCTCATTCAATAATATTAATAATATATATATTTATATATATCTTTAGTTGTACTTGCCTTAATATTTCTCAAACATTTTTAGGACAGATATTTTAATATTTTTAAAATATATTATTTATCAATATATAAAAAGGTAAATGTTGTTTGCATTAGATATGGATAGAAATGCGAACAGGCATCAAAAGTATGTGAAATGCCAGAAAATGAAAAAAAAGAATTCCCGCGACGACTTGGAGAAACTCATGCTGCAAAAAAGCAAAATGCTACTTTGCCTGCACTTTGTCAAACAATTGGTGATCAACATTCCTATTCTATCATTGACAGTGAACCTTCTCCTAGCCAAATTTTTATTCATGAATCTAATAGTCAGCTACAACAAAATCAATCTTTCGATTTTGATGTAAATCATGTTGACGCAACTCATTCCTCTATCCAACTAAAACAAATTGTTCATACAACATCAACATTTGAGGCATCTAATATGACATGTGATAATTCAAATTATCCAACTATATCTTCCTCTCCAGTTCAACCTAACTCAATGATATTTGCTGAAGATCAAGGTATAAAATTTTTACCTATATTTATACTATTTTTAATATTAACACTGGATGAACTGATCATCTTATTTTTATATTTTCTAAGGGATAAATAGTCATTGTTCTTCCTCAATGTTAATGTCCCTGCAAAATTTACCTGTTGAGCCTCAACAACTTCGTTTTGTTCCAAATTGTCAACATTGTCATGCAAAGAGTTTTTATCTTGAACCTCCAGCATTCTGTTGTTCATCAGGACAAATTTCCATTATTGCTCCTCAAATGCTGTATGCTTTGAAGCAATTATTTATTGGCAACGATGAAGAATCTGAACACTTTAGAAAGAATGTTCGTACATATAATAACAATGTAGCTTTTACTTCCTATAGAGCTAGATATGATCGAGAATTAACAAAAAATAAGAAAGGGGTATATATGTTTCGTGTTTAAGGTCAAGTTTATCATTTTCTTGACAGTTTAGTTCCAACAACCAATAAGGTATCTGGCATTCAACTCTATTTCTTTGATACTGTTGAGGAACTAAAAGGACTAACAATTGTGATAAACTTTGTGAGGATGCATTAAAATTGATTATGACTATTCTACAAGATAATCTTTATGCCAAGTTCTTTCGAAGTCTTAGAGACATCTCATCACTTGAGAATCAAACAATAATTCTAAGGTGTTATCTTGGCCTTGATCAACGTGTTTATAATCTTCCTACTACAGCACAAGTGGCTGCTATATGGACTAAGACTGATGATGAAAACATTGATAAATGTCTACACTTCCAAGTCTGTACTCACTCAGGTATAAGTTATAGAATTCAGTCTTACAATGCATGTTATGGCCCCCTTCAATATCCTCTTTTATTTCCTCATGGTGAATCTGGATGGCATCGTGGAATTAAGCGTTTCATTTCAAAGAGAAACAGGAGAAATGTTTTAGATGAAGGAAATGATGTTCATTTCAACTCCTTTACTGATCCATCTGAATTGTTCACTACGGAAAATACAGGAAAGTTTGTCTTTTCGTTTAATCATTTTTAAAATATTATTTAATTTCACCTTTTTGTTTATGAAATTCATTTTCTTTACTATTAGTTGCTGATTAATAATACTCTAAAGAAAGTTTTGTTTCTACTAGAGAATATTATTGTTGTCGACTCTAAATGAGAGAAAATGATGAATCTATGTTGCTTCATAATTTAAGATTGCTTCAGCAATTTGTTGTGGGTACTTATATAAAGATTGAAACATCTCGACTTGATTTCCATAGAAAAAGACAAAACGAAATACGAACAGAGATACTACAAGGTGTTTTGGATAATATTACCGTTGGTCAAACAGAAGGTTCTAGAATTGGTAGTCAAGTTGTGCTCCTAGCTTCATTTGTCAGTGGTCCAAGAGACATGAAACAATGTTATCTTGATGCAATGGCTCTAGTACAAAAATATGGTAAACCAGATATTTTCCTCACAATGACTTGCAACCCTATGTGGAAAGAGTTATAAGATAATTTTAAATTTCATGAAAAGCCACAAGATAGATCAGATTTACTCGTCAGAGTATTTAGACCAGATTTACTCGCCAGAGTATTCAAAGAAAAATTTGAAATTCTTAAAAATGAGTTGACAAAAAAACAAATCTTTGGAGATGTGGCCGCATTTGTTTATGTTATTGAGTTTCATAAGCATGGATTCCCTCATGCTCATTATTACTGATACTTAAGCCATATTGTAAATTGCTAAATCCAAATTCTTATCATAAAATCATATCCACTAAAATACCAAATCCTGATTAAAATTCACGATTATATTCTATTGTTACTAAGCATATGATTCATAGTCCTTGTGGTTTTACGAATAAAGATTGCCCTTGCATGAGAAATGGTGTATGTAAAAACCATTATCCTAAGAATTTTGCTCCTTTCACTGTTCATGGTGAAGATAGTTATCTATATTATAGACGAGGAGATGATGGCAGAAAAGTCAAAATTTCCAGACATGAGGTTGATAATAGGTGGGTAGTTCCTCACAATTTGTACCTCTTGATGCTAATTAATTGTCACATAAATGTTGAAATATGTTCAACTGTTAAGCTTGTTAAGTTATTTATACAAATATGTCTTTAAGGGCCATGATCTTGTTAGTTTTAGTGTTATTGATCAAGAGACTACAACTGATATTGATGAAATCAGTAATTTTCAAGAAGGTTGTTGGATTTCACCTCCTGAAGCTTTGTGGCGTATATATGAATTTCGTCTAGCAGAGATTAATCCATCAGTTTATATACTTTAGGTTCATCTTCCAGATCAATAGTTTATTTCCTTTGACAGAAATGCATATTTGTTTTATTTGTTGAGAAAAATTGACTTCTCAAAAACAATGCTAACTGAATTTTTCAGGATGAATATGACAAATGAAAAGGCAAAAGTGATTAAATGTTTGCACAAAGATTTTCCAGAACATTTTTTTTAGAATCAAAAGACAAAAACATGGTCAGAAAGAAATCGAAAGAAAGTAATAGGAAGATTGGTTACTATTGACCCTAATTAAGGAGAAAGCTATTACTTAAGATTTTTACTCACACATGTTAAAGGAACGACATCATTTGATGACTTGTTGACTATTGATGATGAGAAAAGAAGCTGTTTCAGGGAGGCTATGCTGCAGTTAGGATTGCTAGCGTCTAATTTTTTTATACAGCAAACATTAGAGGAAGCTGTTGTGTGTCAAATTCCAGCGTCACTTAGAGTTTTATTTGCTACACTCTTATTCTATTGTTCGCCAACAAATCCAAAATAGCTCTGGGAAACATTCAAAGACGATCTTTGTTCTGACTACCAATATGCTTCTTCCTATAGTGCATGCACATTTGATCAAATTACAAAGATGACCCTTCAAGATATTAATAAATCTCTGGAGCAAATGGGGAAAAGGTTAAGTGATTACCATTTTGCTGATCATCAGTTTGATGTTGATTATCACTAACATCAAACTAAAGAAATACAAAGTGAGAAGAATATACAAGTTGATCTAGAAGACCTATTATTACAGTCAAAGTTGAATAACGAGCAGAAATACATATTTCATTTGATTTTGGATTCTGTTTCGGCTTCAAGTGTTGGAAATTTTTTTATTGATGGTCCTGGTGGAACTGGTAAGACTTTCTTGTATCGAGCTCTCCTTGCAAATTTACGATCATAGGGACATATTGCAAATGATGTTGCTACATCAGGTGTTGCAGCATCAGTCCTTCCTAGTGGTAGGACAGCTCACTCAAGATTTAAAATCCCGCTCGATTTTTCAAAAAAAAAATTATTAGTTAAGTAAGTAAAGCAGTATTGCAAAACTGATATTTGAATCTAGTCTTATCTTATGGGATGAGGCTTCTATGGAAAAACAAGAAGCCATTGAAGCATTTCATGATTTACTTTAAGATATCATGGACTCTAATCAACCTTTTGGAGGAAAAATTGTTATATTTGGCGATAATTTTCGTCAAACCTTACCGATTATTAACCAAGCTACAAGACAACAACTAATTGATTCAAGTCTTCTAAATTCACATCTTTGGCGATAGATGCGTAAATTATCTTTGACGATGAATATGAGAGCTATATTAAGTCCAGATTTTTGTGAAGTTTTATTACGCACAAGAGAAGGCTTGAGCCAGTTGACGAGCAAGATCAAATATCCTTGCCAAAACAACTAGTTATTCCTTATCATAACAAGGATGAGTCTCTTAATAGGTTAGCAAATTTTTCATTATATATTTTTACTATCGATTTTATTTATTTTAAACAGATTACAATTACATGTTTCTAATGCCCCATTACCTTCACCAGGTTACTTCAAAATGTCTTCCCTAACCTAAGCTTGTATTCATCTGATCTATATCAGATGATAAATAGATGTGTATTGTGTCCAACAAATGGCTGTTGATGAAATTAATGACATGATGATTAACAAATTGTCAGGAAACATCCATTCATACATAAGTTTTGACAAAACGGTTGTTCAAAGGCATCAAGCAAATTATGAAGATTTTCTCAATTCTTTAAATCCTAAAGGCCTACCTCCACACAAAGCGTTTCTCAAAGAAGGCTCCCCAATTATGCTTTTGAGAAATTTGAATCCAACTGAGGGACTATGCAATGGGACATGGTTGATATGTAGACAAATCCCAAGGTCAAACACTTGATTATGTAGGAGTTTACCTCTGTCAGTCTATATTCTCACATGGACAGCTATATGTGGCTCTGTCAAGAGCTTGAACTCCTGAATTAGTTAAGGTTCTAATTATTCTAGGAACTTTTGAGTCTTCAAAGCTTGATCAAAAGACAAGAAATATTGTATTCCATGAAATATTTGAATTAGTCAAATTATAAAGTATAGAACTGTAAGAAGGTATATTAATTGTTTTGTTCAAGTTGATATAATTTCATTCCATATATACAAAATTTATTTTTACCTTATTATTTTATTAAATTAATTATTTTAGGATGGAAAAGTGTTTATTGATTAAGGATATTTTACTTGGTGCTCAATGGTGGTCATGCGAAATTATTGTCTAACAAAAATAACATGTTGTCACATCACCAGGCACGCCATCCAAAAGACAAAAATTTATCTTTTTTAACTATGAGGTATAACGATTATACTTTCTTCATTCAAAATCTTCTTTCTTACTTACTTTATTATTAACAGTTTCTTTATAATTACTAGGGAGCACAGGTTGAAGGTATTATATTTAACAATGATATTCAACAAATGGGTCATATTTTGTAGCCGTATAAAAAATATATCATTTGTAATGCCATTGTGAAGGCAATTCCGCCTCAGTACCAAACTGAAGACTTAAAAATACAGTGGATAATTACAAGTCGCACTATTATTGAACCTGTACCAGATGATGACAACATCATCCCTGTAAAATTTAACTATACATCTTTCACGGATCTTATCAACTATATAAACAACAAGGAAAAATCAGGTTGTTAAATCCTTTATCTATTTCTTTATACAACGTTCACTATTTTTTCCTATTATATCTGACGATAGTTATATTTTACACGTGATAGATATTTTGGCTGTGGTTGTTGAAGTCTTGGATCAAAAAGAAATCAATAAAGATGGCAAACTTTCGAGTGTGCAAAAATTTGTTCTTGCCAACAAACATTATTTTACATTCTCTGTTATTCTTTACAATTGGTAAAACCTCTGATAAGTTCCCTCTCTTCCCTGACATTTATACTGTCGATGTGGAATTCTTTTGTTACTAACAAGGGCTAACAAATTATCGAATCCTTACATTCTTATCCAATAGTTGTATGTCACAGGCTAAAAGTCAACTTCTATAATGGAATTTTTTTTCTTCATCACGCTTTTACATTTTATTAGTTATTCTTCTATTTTATTTTTACCTTACAATTAAAAATTTTTAGGTGTTGCATTATCCACCCGGTTTAACTAGACAATTCTTATTGATCCACCGATACAAGAAGTTGCGGATCTTAAAATTTGGTATTGCCATATTTTTCATCTTTGGTCCAACTACTAACCAAATTATATAGAAATTTTATAATATTTTAATGCTTTCGTATTTATAATTATTATCTTTCCAGGGCATAACGAAATAATAAGGAGCTTAAAAACCTTATTAATGAACAAGCTTATCTTAGATATAATCCTGATATATCTTTTGGATCACATCAAAAAATTACGAAAATCATCTTCTTAAAGTCTACTAGTAAAGTAAATACGTTTTATATTCTCATACACATTGTTTATTTGATATTAATTTTTTAATAAAAATCTTATTATATATTTCTAGACAGCATGGATTAAAGCTAATGTTTCCATCCAACACATCTTGCAAAAGTACTGGTATATGGCATGCAAAAAATGTTTTCGTTCTACAGCTGCTACATATGGAGTTCCATTCACTTTGTAATTATTGCAAAAAGAAACTTTTGCCTGAACCCAGGTTTTTCTTTTTCTCTTTTCTCTTTTCAATTTACTGCCTTTTTCTTTTGAACTGTATATGTGCAAGTGTCATGGGTATGCCATAACATGTCACACCCATGATTTTAATCTCCTTTCTTTTGCTTGCAAAAATAGATGCTGTTATGACGTGGATTTGACTGACGAAATAGGGACTATCATAGCTTCTATGTTTGGTGAACTTAGTGAAAAACTTTTGAAATTTACTGCAATTAAAGCTATACAATATTATCACTAGGTAATATTTTTTGACTTACTACTGATGCAATTTAATATAACAAAAATTATAATATCTTTATTATATGACTAACAATTAATATTTTTACCTTCCCATAATAAGAGTATCGAACTTCCTCTAAAAAAGGTGCATGTAGAATTGAAAACCAGGATATTTCTTCATCATATCAAATCTGTAAATGCTCAATCACCAAATGGAAGACAACAGTTCACTGTTATCCATTACGGGGAAATTGATGAAACTGAATTACAAAAGGCTTCTACTTCAAGTGGAAAAAATGATGAAATTTCAACTGGCGATCAAAATAGCACTGTTGACATTACACCTACACCTATTTTAGGTGTTCATCATTATTTATTCTTTGAATTTGGTATTTGTCATTATTTATTCATTTAATTTTGAGTTTTTATCTTTATCAAACTATGCAAACTTCCTTTTTACTTTAGTTATATTATCATCTATTGTTTATCACCTAGTGTTTTTATCAAAAATATTAATGTTACCTTATATATTATGTAGCTTATATGCTTTGTTTTTTTTATATTTTTAGAAGATATTGTTGAATCTTCTTCAAGAGTCAAACAATACCTTCATAAAAGATTCAGTGAGAGTGAACCCATACTAGCTTCAAATGCAAATATTAATGACAACAACAAAAAACCAAAATTGTCATAGGCTCTTTTTTTGGGGCAAATAAATCATGTAACTTTCATACCTTTTTTGCTTTAATTTCTTGTTTTGTTAAAATTAAAAATTCTAGATAACTGCATGATGGTTTGTTTTTTGTTAAATGACAACACTTATAAACGTGACTTACTTGTGGCATCTCACAATTGTCTTTATTAAAACCATGCACGTTCATAAAATAATTATTCAAAATTTAGTGAAATCTTAACATATCAAAAGAAACCGTTTTTTTAGTTTTTGTTTATTTTTTCTTTATTTAACATGCCTTGTTTTGTCTTGCATTTTCACTTTTATAATATGTTTGCAATGTAAATTCTTGTAAATACAACATGATTTCAATTTCTAAACATACACTTTAAACCTGAAACGAAACTCTGATTTCAACAGTACTGTTAATATTATATATGATTTAATTATTTCTACATAAATAAAACCTTCTTAAATATATATAAGAAAATTAAATTTTCTTTTCAAAACTATAATCTTTTTTAAAACCACTCGAGAAATCATCAATTAGTTTTAGAAATATACTATTTTATATTCACAAATAGTAACTTCATCAAATGCACACTCTTCAAACAAAAGAAAAGAAGAACAACAAAGAACATTTTTATCCTAACCAAATACATCGATTACACAACTGATTAAAAAAGTAAATATTTTCGAACTATTTAAAAGGATTTTTAACTATTTTTGACGCTCTATCTAAATAAGATAAATGGGAAAACATATATGAATATAATTAAATAAATTTAAAATTTTAATTATAATAAATAATTTAATAATAGTAATAATGAAAAATAAACTTAATAACAATAAGGAATTTAATAATAATAATATATATAATTAATATAATAATAATAATAATAAATTTTAAAAGTAAGTAGAAAATTAATAATAATAAGAATAATTAAATTAAGAAGAAAATTAGTAATGATTAAAAATTTAATGATAACAATAAAGATAAGAAGAACTCATGGCGAGATTAAAAACATGTTCACAAACAAATGAAATAAAATAGCATAAAATAAGATAGACATGAAAAGAGCCGAACAAATAAACAAACATATGATTAACTAAAATAAAAAGAGAAGAAGTGCAAAAGTCATGGGCATGAGTTTTAAAAACTCACGCGTGTGAGAAGGGAGAGTCGCGATCGTGTTTTGGTGAATAGTGGCAGTATTAAGGAGCACAATCGCGACTTTCCTGAAAAATTTGGGTTGTCGCGATCGTACTTATGCACGATCGCTACTTCCCTGCTGTGTACACTCACTTCAAATCTTCATAACTTTCAATCTCGAAATCTAAAAATTATAAACTTTATGTTGTTAGAAAGCTAACAGAAAGATCTACAACTTTCATGAAGACAATTTTATCAAATTCTGCCTAGATTAATCTAGTTTATTCATTGAAGATTCAGAACACAATTTCTTTCCCTTTTTCCTATCTGCTGACAATAACAACTACTACCTATATCAAAAGACCGAATCAACTAACATAAACTATACATACAAAACTCCCATTAAAAAAATTCACTTCAGAAAAATCTATTCAAAAGCCGTTGAACAACTAACAATATTATTTCCAACACAATTAACATTTAACAAAGAAGAAATTTCTGCACTTATACAGAAGATAAATTCTTCACCTCTTATAACCATTTCTCAATCAACGTAACTTTTATACATAATTTTGATTACATAATGAGAGTCAAAACAGTAGCAAAATCCAAAAATACAACATGAATGCTCATGTTCTAAAGTACCAAAAGTTTCTAAACTAACTTAGATACAAATGAAAAATAAATTCTTGGAATTAGCTGAAGTTTTTACAAGGTTCACTACTTATTATGTCACACCTGTAAGTTTTTTCTCGTTTAATTTGATGTGTACATAAAAATAATAAGAACTTATTTTTATTATTAATAAATACCTTGTTATCATAATTATTTTTAAAAATTTTTAATTTTATGTTAGTTGTTAATTTTTTCTTATTATTATTAAATTTATTAATTTTTAATACTTTCTAATATTTTTATTATTTTAATTAATTATATATATTATTATTGTTATTAAATTCTTTCTTATTATTAAATTTATTGTTGTTGTTATTA
>JAOQMS010000013.1:14192-27494 GCA_027563885.1 Erythroxylum longipes | reverse complement strand
GCTTTGAACAATGGAGAGGGACATGCCAAGTGTTGGAGGTATGATTTTATCAACTTATTATGCTCTAAATAAAATGAGATCTTGGTTGGTGAATGTGGTAATGACTGCATTTATTATAGCAGTCTGAACTTAACTTAATGTGGTTCAAATTCTCTCAAACATCAATACAAAAGAAATTTTATTATTATTATTATTGTTGTTGTTGTTATTATTATTATTATTATTCAAAATTTAATTAAAGTTTAATTGAATTTATATTTTAAAAATTGAAATAAGTTTAATTTAATTTATTATTAATTTTAGTTAGAAAAGAATATAAAAGTGTTCCCATTTGTTAGAAAGATTACAAAATGAAAAAATAAATATTAAATATAATTTTTTATATAAAGGGTTAATTAATAAATATGATATCTTATTTTCTTTGTAGGGGAAATTTCGACGTGTTATAAAACAACCATCGGTCTCATTTGCAAATAAGATCAAGCTTCGATCGACCCGTTCCCAAGCTTAGAGACACTTACAAACCAAACGTCGAAAGAAATTTCATGCACTAAAGAAGAAAAGTCATTTCACATCAGAATCAGAAGAGAAAAAGAAAGGAAGTGACATCGACAAAAATGATTTCGTTTTTCAATTTTAAAATTTAAAAATATATATTTAATTGTACTTGACACAAGTCTTTTTCATTTTTAATTTAAAAAAATAAAATATATTTAATCAAAATTGACAGTTCAACTTCAAAATCGAGCAAGTTACGTCCGAACTTTAAAACAAAATTTCAAGTGGTCTAAGTAAGTCCGAGCTCGATCCTATTTATTATCAAACCAACTGATATAATATGACGGAAGCAATATTAATAGATATTAATAAATAGTATTAATGTTTAATGTTGCTTAAAAATTAAGATAAAAAATCATAATATTTGAAATAATTTTCCCTTTATCCAATATAAAGATAAGATAAACTTGCAATATTAAATTAAGAATGTTTAATTAATTTGTATATAATCTCTTCTTTTTGTACCCCGTTGCTTAACAGATTTGTACCCAGGTCCTATCTTTTTGTGGCTGGCAATTGTCTGACATGTCTCTTGATGGTGCAATTCACTATCTGGCGTCAACTTCTTCGCTTCCAACTCTTTCACGGGACACCTACACCATTGGCTTAGGTTTAACAATTCAAACCATCTGGCAAGAGCGCAATGCGCGCAGATTTCAGGCCACTGGATACTCCTGGGCTCAACTTACGGCTGCTATCGTCAGAGGTATTCAAGAGATTACGCTAATGTCGACTCACGCCCTCCTCGGATAACAACCTTGCCTTGCAAGCTTATCATTACTAGCTGTTACCTATTGTTGTTAGAACTTTGATCATTGATCTTTTGTGTGAATGAGCTCTTGCCTAGACATTCTGCACATATTTATTTGCCTACTAATTAAAATTTTTCTTTAAAAAAAAAAAGTTAACTTAAAATTTCTAATTTTTATCTAATTGAAATATGTCATTGATACATAAGGTAGATATGGTTATATATCTAATATCTAAATTAATTAGATTAGGAAGTTTTTTTAAAAACTTTATTGGATGATGGGAATAAATCTTTATTTATTATATATGTTTTTGGTTAAAAGAAACGGATTTTTTTAGATTGCATTTATTTTTAAAAATTTTCTCAATTATTATAAGTTATATAAAATATTTTACGATAATAAGGATATTAAAAACTTTTTATTTAATTTTTAGCAAATTATGTTAATATAAATATCATAGGAATAATTATTAAATAAATTTATATGATTATCTTGTAATAATTGTAGTAACACACTGTGATAAAGTAAATAAATTAAAATTTAATAAAAATTCATATTTTATATTTTAAGTATCACGAGTATTTTCAAATGTCATAATAATTTTTTTATATTTTAAATGGAAAAAGGAAAGTGTCCATGTGATCCTCCATAAAGAGTACAGGTCCGTACGTTTTTGTTTTTTTGCAAGCGAAGGATCACGTAGAGCATTATTTTAAGTGGCAGGTCCGTACGTTTAAGTTTCATTCAAAAAATCTTTAACTTGAGCGTACTCGTGAAAATTTAAATTTTTATTGAGTAATTTATAAGTTTTAGACTTAACATGATCAATTTAAAATTTTAGCTGCTAATTTAGATTATAAATCAGTCCATTTAAAACACCCGAAGCTGGTGGCCACACTTTATCACCCCTACCGATCTGAAAAACAATTGAAAGCATGGACTAGACAAGAAAAGTCAGCCTCTATAAGTTTCAGATCGGAATTAGAAGAGAAAAAGAAAGCAAGTATTGCAGTGGGAGGAGCTATGAAGATATAAATTGATGATGCCGACAAGATGGAGCTGGAGTTGGATCATTTCCTACACGAGCATAAGTTGTTACTTGCAGACATAGAAGATCACGCTTCAGTTACTTGCACAGGTTGTAATAAACAAGTATTGGGTCGGTCTTATCGTTGTTTTTCCTGTAGATTCTGTCTGCACGAATCGTGCATCAATATTCCTTTTGAGATCTACCATTTTACCCACTCTTGCCCACTTATTCTCGTCATCTCCAACAACGGCGTTTGTGGCGTTTGTGGCGTTTGTGGCGAGCCTTACAGAGGTTTTCTTTACCATTGTGGACGTTGTAGTTGGGGTGTGCACTACTCCTGTACCTTGAAACAACTTCCAAACACACCCACGAACCCTGAAGCCCAGGAGCAGATTGAATCTCCTCTTCACAGACATCCCTTGTCCACTGTTGAGAAGATCAGGGAAGATATTGGAGTTTTATGCGAAGTATGTGGAGAGCTCTGTTGTGAACCGATCTACTATGAGTGCTCTGTTTGTAGCTTTTATGTACACAAGTCGTGTGTGGAAATTCCGAAACAACTGTACAGCTTTTATCACGAATGTCGTTATTTCCTCGTGTTGCTCATATGTCCGTCTTATGAATGTGGTGTTTGTACTCGAGCTGGCTTTGGTGTGTCCTATGCCTGTATCAGGTGCGGCTTCAAATTGCACCTTAAATGTGCCCTGTCGCTTCCAGCTAACTTTGAGGGTCTTCCACAAATGTGTCATAATTTAATGAAGGAAAAAGATTGCCTCAATTGCAAATTTCCATTAGAGAAACCTTGTTCTGAGCATCAGCTAGAGGTTCAAACTCCACTCCACTCTGAGCATGCTCTGTTTCTTTGTAAAAATCCAGATACTAGGCGATGCAATGTGTGTCTCGGTGATTGTCCCAGTGGCTTCTTCTTTCGTTGCGACAAGTGCGACTTCAACTGTGGTCCCGAATGCATTTATTTGACTCCCACTATTCAATTTGCTAACCATGGTCATCACCCGCTAACTGTGGTGGATAGAGTATACGGTAACGTTAAATGTGATACTTGTCAAAAGAATTGTATGGGCACGCCTGCATTTCGATGTCTGGAATGCAAGTTCAATCTCCACCTCCTGTGTGGTCCATTGCCACACACCATTAAACATGAACACATACATCATCTTACTTTCGAGGATTATATCATTGATGATAAAGATGAGCAATATTGTTATCATTGTGAGGAGAAAAGAAACCCTGATCTCTGTGTTTACCATTGCAAAGGGTGTTCATACACCGTTGAAGTGGATTGTGTGATGCCTGAGGTATGTCGATTCGGAACTTTTTACTTGATCTTTGGACATATTCTCAGAATCTTTTACTTGATCTTGACATATTAAGTATTTATTTGTTTTCTTGTTTTGTCTGTATTTTCAGGTTATAGCACTTCTAAGAGGAGAGCGTGAAGAGGCCGTAGTATTAAGGTGCGTAAACAAACAGATCACAAAGAAGAACAGAGTGATTATCAGGGGAAATGCCGTGGAAAAGCCACAAAACAATGCCATAAATGAGGACCTGAGTGAAGACGTATTAGAGACCGAACCTTCTCTGTTCCTGGATGACGTATTTGAATGTTTGAATGACGATGAGCAAAATAAGTTTCGGGATACTTTCAATACAATGGTTACAGAATTGACCTGGGATACAAACCATAATTACACGAATGATTATGGCGTCGAGGAATATAGTGAAGAGGAATCATCTGGGAGCTACACTGATCAGAGTAGTGAAGAGTGTTCAAGAAACGGGCGCAGACGACACTATCACAACATCTCAGAGGTCTCACCGTATTCAGAGAAAGCATTCACACAGCTCCTAGAGAAGCTTGATTCTGGCCCTGGTTCAAGAAAAAAAATCAAGTTGGTTCTTTCAGACGATGAGAAACAGCTTGTCAAGTATGGAAAATACATTACACCTCGCATCTTCATCCCCATTCTAAAGCAGTTGATCAATGGCAAACATGGAGATATTAGTTCCGGATCCATTTTAGATCCAAGAATAAAATCCACATGTTTCATGTACTTATCTGAGGTTATATACAGTATGACTATAACTAAACTTCAGAATATTGAGAAAGATATGCTTCACACGTGGTGGAACCGCACAAAGATGTTGGAACTTGTGGGATTCAAGGTTGGCTTCATACAAGATCATCTAATGCTGGTAGCACGTGCTTACTTTGGTTTTCAAGCTAGAAACTTTGCAAACAAAACAAGCGAAAAACAAGTTTCTGAAATTGAGCAACTTAGAAAGGACATCAAAGTTTTAACGGCAAGAGTTGAAGAACTCGAAGTAGAGCACAGAAATCACCTGGAGTATGTGAAGTCTGCAACAACTCCATTAATGGTCAAGTGCTTTAGTGATGCTGAAGCAATGAAGTGGAGGCCTGCAGCCGTAGGTCTTCTTTGATGGTAAACATATGTTTTTTTAACACTATTTTTACAATAATGTCAGCTCTTGCGCAATCTGGAATGTGAATGGATTGACTTGTGAAGTATTGATTGAAACTTCTAAACCTCTCCAAATCTCACTTTAAGATTTTTACTGAGAGGTTGTAAAGATTGTTACCGAGAAGTAGTTATTATTTAAGGTGGTCTGTGCTTGGAATGTTGCGTACTTTATGTTTGAGGTTACTGTTTCGTTCACAGTTTTAGATGATAAACATGATTAAAGGATAATCTATTTGATGCAAGTCTTTGCTGACTCCAAGATGGCAAAACACTTTGAATAGGTGAGGCTTGAAGTAAACGGATAAAATATGGTTTGATTGATTAAATTCTTAATTTTGATTAATTAAGAATCAATCGAAATCAATAAATTAAACTATATATAAATGAACGGGAGGCTTAGGAAGATCAGAATTATTTCATGGTTTTCCTCTTTTTGTAAGAATTCGTTACATCTTGCTTGTTAATACTCTGTTACTTCTTATTCTTAGGGTTTAGTTCATAATTATCCTTCCTTTTGGAAATTGGCCAATGGATACTCAAAAGTCAAAATAGACTAAAGGAAGGAAGCATGGCTCCCTATGTAGTATCCCACATTTCAGACAGTCCAAAGTGGAGTTATTGCACCATGGCAACTACTTGCTGAACCTTTATCAGGGGTTTAATACTTGTAGTCCAATGACAATTCAGACACTGAGATTAGGTTCGGCATAATCTAAAATTAACAGGTTAAGTCGAATTTGATAGAGTTTTAGTTTAGGCCATTCTGGTCCGGTTCATTAATCCTCATCCAAATTGGGAAAATTATATTCTTTCTGTAGGTTCCTCTCATCCCTGCTTAGTTATTATAAAAACAGGAACAGTCTTTACAGCAGTTAGCATTGATGCCCAGAAGCTAATTGCAGAATTGGTTTATCGGGCTCATATTCTCCTAGAGCAGGTAACCCTTAAGCTCCTCCGCCTTCAACATCTTTGTAGCTCTGTCTTCCTTTCACAGAAATGACACATTGCTTCTCAAATGCCAACTCTATACTTTATGTTAACATTTATATGTTGAGACTCGAAAACATTTGTGCGATTAAATAAATGTGTTATTGGATATGTGAATTGAATTATTTTTTGTTATAATATGTTGAAATTTTAAAGAATTGGAGTTTAGATAAATTGTTTGATGCTTGGGAGAAATTAAGATAATCATTTATAATATTATAACTCATGAGATGATATTATAAATTCATATCAATTAGTCAAACTTCAACAAATATGTATATCGACTAATCAAACCCTTGACTTGATTGAACTGTTCCACATGTGATTTAGGAAATGTGTTATATTGACATATATTTTATTTGCATTAAGGCTCTGTGAAGACACTAATTGTACTCGAGTGTTCTTTGATGGTAAGAAATAGTTGGTCGATACCATATTAAGGCATGTGCTCGTTGTTGTCTTGGATGTTAGATATTTTCTCATTGAATGGACAATAATTAATTGCATTTTAATGGTTTAATAAACTTACCGGTTAAGCCAAACATATTTGATCCAAGTAAAAATAATAAAGTAGTTTAATAAAGGATTTGAATTTTTGAGCCGAAGTCCAGCGAAAAAAATAGTCTCTGATTAGTGTAGACCGTACCTGTATTAGGCCTATAATAGGAAAGCTCGAAATAAATGTTATATATAGAAAGTTAAGATTTTCAGTGGTTGCTCATAGAAATTGTGAACGTAAAGTTACGCTAACTCATTTAGAGGTTCATGTATTCGGAAAACTACGGAAAGGCTTTAACGTGTCTCGGTGACTAGATCCTGTAAAGATGCCGGCAGATTTTCGCTCGTTTCTACTTCGAAAAGTGTTGGATCAATAGAGGTTGACAAATTTAATTCTTCTATGTTTTGATAATAATCAAACTTAAGAAATAGTTAAGAAATAATTTCAGGTTAATTGGATCAGAAGAAAGTTAATAAAAAAATAGACCAAGGGTCTAATAGTCGACTAATGATGGTCAGAGATGAAAAGCGCATATTTTGATTCAGAAAATTACCCTAGTCGACTAATGAGGATAAGAAAAATAAAAACGTGGATTTCATGTGAAGATTTTGCATGAGGATCTTGCGCATGCATCTTGACAATCAAAGATTGGAGAATCGATCAGATCTGTTGGTTGGAGAACTTGACAAGTCGACTATTATTTTTATAAGTCGACCATTCGAGGTACAGAGCTGAAGACTCATATAGAAGAGTGTTGCTAGTCGATTATCACTTGGAAGACAAGCCGACTATGATATACTAGTCAACTACTATCAGGTACAACTGAATAAATTTTGAATTTGTCAAACGAATTCAAATGAGAGCAAATTTTTCTAGAACGGTCAGGACTGTCTAGGAGCGCCTTGAAACCTATAAATAGAATTCTTCACTTCAGAAAAAAAAAAAAAACAAGCTCTTAAAAGAATTTATTCTCTTATTGCTTTTATATTGCTTACATAGCATACCTTGATTATCTTCAGCTGTACTCAACTTTATAATTTTATTACTATTCTTATTATTATTGTGAGTTGGGTAATTATAAAGAATCACTTGAGAAGTAAGATTTGTGCCAAGAAAATAAATCATTTTAAGGTATAACTTGAGCCGGAAGTCAAGTTGATTGGAAGAGTTTATACTAAACTAAAAAGTGTATAATAAAGAACTTTAACAATATCATAAGTGGGAGCTTAGATAGAGAATGTAAGTCTTTGCACCGAACCTCTATACATATTATATTTGTCTCTCTTCTCTAATTTTTTTACTTTATATTTCGATTTGTTTTTGCTTTGCCTTGTGTGTTTTAATTTTCTGTTTTGTAGAACTTTGCGAAAAGAGTTGAAAATTTTAATATATCTATTCAATCCCTCTTTTAATTAGTTTTCAAAAAGTTCATTAGAAAGTTATGAAATCAAAATCAAATAATTCTACGTTTCTTCGTTATTTCTCTTTAACGTTCGTAGAACACTGGGTAACCATTGGCCTAATAGGTTAATGCTGAGCAACAGTTAAAACTCCATTTATGTAATCTAAATAGGATAAAATTATATTTTTGTAGAAAAAACTTGTGTGTATTACTATATTAATATGAAACAAGGAAAAGAAACTAATGAAGTATTATTTATTATTGTTTAAAAGAAGCAATTTTGGAAGACCTGACAAAAAGATCATTTCGTCCTTTTACTGTTTTAAAATTCTTCACGAAGATTCCCAAAATTGGCTCATTATCATCAATAATAGTGGTGGCAATTTCAACCGATTAGGTTCGTTTTTGACTAAGTTGGTCTATAATCTACCTATTTTTTCAAAAATGATATCTTTTTGAATAAAACAATATCTTTTTAAATTTTTTCTTTTAAAAATAAATGGTCAGATCGGGCCGACGGGTTATAGCCCTAGTCAAGGGCCGATTAGCTTGCCGACTGACAGGGCCAAGGGCTGGCCAATCCCGTCGGGCTACCATGAGAGAGGTCGGGTCAAGCTTAGTTGAGGGTTACTTAGGTCCGACCCGACTCATTGACATGTTCAACCCTAGTCTAGCCCGATCCATAGATATGTTTAATCAATAAAACTTGGACACTTTGGAACGAACTGCAATTATGGCTTAGCTAGGCATAGATGTACATATATATGTTAGGTTCTAATTTGACGCTTCAAAGTCATTAGGATCTAATTTGACGCTTCAAAGTCAAAATAGATTTTATTTAATAAAAGAACAATACGTGAGCATGAGAACCTAACATATATATCAATTGGTTAGTACATATTTAAGGGATAGTCTCACTTTCTAGAGTTTACTATAAGAATTATTTTTAGCCCCTAATTTAGCTCATAAATAGCCCATGATGGCCACACTTTTATCAACCCTACCGATCTGAAAAACAATTGAAAGCATGTACTAGACAAGAAAAGTCAACCTCTATCAATGGAGATATACATTGATGATGCCGACGAGATGGAGCTGGATCATTTCCTACACAAGCATACGTTGTTATTTGCAGACATGGAAGATCATGATTCAGTTATTTTAAAGAAATTAAGGGTTCAAGAGCTTAATCGAGTTCATAGGCTAACAATATGATGAGAGTACCTTTTATTTAGATTTAAGGATCAATGAACATCCCGGAATCCCGGAATCCTAAAGATATCTCCAACTTACTTCTTTACCATTGTTATTAGTATTTTCTAAATTTATTTTGTCTTTGTCTTCTTTTTACATTCTTTGCATCTTAATTGTGTAGTTTCATCATTTTAAGGTGTTTTGTTTTCTTTTGTTTGCAACATTTGAAATAGCATTTGCATCCTAGCTCTCTGTAGTTTGACTCTAGCTCACCATTTACTGCATAGTTTTTGTAGAAATTTATTATTTGGTAGTTAGCGACAGGCTATCAGTGGGTGTTTATTGTGAAGCAAGAATAGCATACTTCACAACCATGGTACAAAACTAAACTGGTTGTGAAAGCGATCAGTAAGAGAAAACGTATTGAATTCAATGAAATCTTGAATTCAATAAAATCTTCTCTAGTTGTAAAAATGTCATCCATCAAAGTTGTTCTTGGGTTAATTGCAAATCTTGATTTGGAGATCGAGCAAATGGATGTGAAAACTGCATTTTTTCGTACAGAACTGGATGAAGAAATATACATGGATGATTCCGACGAGATGGAGCTGGAGTTGGATCATTTCCTACACAAGCATACGTTGTTATTTGCAGACATGGAAGATCACGATTCAGTTACTTGCGCAGGTTGTAATAAACAAGTATTGGGTCGGTCTTATTGTTGTTTTCCTGTGGATTCTATCTGCACGAATCGTGCACCAATATTCCTTTTGAGATCTACCATTTTACTCACTCTTGCCCACTAATTCTCGTCATCTCCAACAACAGAACTTGTGACGCTTGTGGCGAGCCTTGCAGAGGTTTTCTCTACGATTGTGGACGTTGTAGTTGGGGTGTGCACTACTCCTGTACCTTGAAACAACTTCCAAACACCACCACGAACCCTGAAGCCCAGGAGCAGATTGAATCTCCTCTTCACAGACATCCCTTGTCCACTGTTGAGAAGTTCAGGGAAGATAATGGAGTTTTATGCAAGTATGTGTCGAGCTCTGTTTTGGTCAGATCTACTATGAGTGCTCCGTTTGTAGCTTTTATGTACACAAGTCGTGCATGGAAATTCCTAAACAACTGTACAGCTTTTATCACAAATGTCGTTATTTCCTCGTGTTGCTCCTATGTCGGTCTTATGAATGTGGTGCTTGTACTCGAGCTGGCTTTGGTGTGTCCTATGCCTGTATCACTATCAGGTGCGGCTTCAAATTGCACCTTAAATGTGCCCTGTCGCTTCCAGGTAACTTTGAGGGTTTTCCACATATGTGTCATAATTTAATGAAGAAAATGGATTGCCTCAGTTGCAAATTTCCATTAGAGAAACCTTGTTCTGAGCATCAGCTAGAGGTTCAAACTCCACTCCACTCTGAGCATGTTCAAACTCCACTCCACTCCGATCATACTCTGTTTCTTTATAAAAATCCAGATACTAGGCGATGCAATGTGTGTCTCGGTGATTGTCCCAGTGGCTTCTTCTTTCTTTGCGACAAGTGCGACTTCAACTGTGATCCTGAATGCATTTATTTGATTCCCACTATTCAATTTGCTAACCATGGTCATCACCTGCTAACTGTGGTGGATAGAGTATATGGTGACGTTGCATGTGATATTTGTCGAAAGAATTGTAAGGGCACGCCTGCATTTCGATGTCTGGAATGCAAGTTCAATCTCCACCTCCTGTGTGGTCCATTGCCACACACCATTAAACATGAACACATACATCGTCTTACTTTCGAGGATTATTATATCATTGATGATAAAGACGAGCAATATTGTTATCATTGTGAGGAGATAAGAAACCCTGATGTCTGTGTTTACTATTGCAAAGGGTGTTCATACACCGCTGAAGTAGATTGTGTGATGCCTGAGGTATGTCCATTCGGAACCTTTTACTTGATCTTTGGACATATTCTCAGAACCTCTTACTTGATCTTGACATATTAAGTTACTTGATCTTTACATACTAAGTATTTATTTATCTTTTTGTTTTGTCTGTATTTTCAGGTTATAGCATGTCTAAGAGGAGAGCGTGAAGGGGCCGTAGTATTAAGGTGCTTAAACAAACAGATCACAAAGAAGAACAGAGTGATTATCAGGGGAAATGCAGTGGAAAAGCCACACAGCAATGCCATAAATGAGGACTCGAGTGAAGACCTATTGGAGACCGAACCTTCTCTGTTCCTGGATGACGTATTTGAATGTTTGAATGACGATGACCAAAATAAGTTTCGGGATACTTTCAATACAATGGTTACAGAATTGACCTGGGATACAAAGTATAATTACATGAATGATTATAGGGTCGAGAAATATAGTAAAGAGGAATCATCTAGGAGCTACACTGATCAGAGTAGTGAAGAGTGTTCAGGAAACGGGCGCAGACGAGACGATCACGACATCTCAGAGGTCTCACCGTATTCAGAGAAAGCATTCACACAGCTAGTAGAGAAGCTTGATTCTGGCCCTGGTTCAAGAAAAAAAATCAAGTTTGTTCTTTCAGACGACGAGAAACAGCTTGTCAAGTATGGAAAATAAATTACACCTCACATCTTTATCCCCATTCTAAAGCAGTTGATCAATGGCAAACATGGAGATATTAGTTCCGGATCCATGTTAGATCCAAGAATAAAATCCGTATGTTTCATGTACTTATCTGAGGTTATATACAGTATGACTATAACTAAAGTTCAGATTATTAAGAAAGATATGCTCCACACGTGGTGGAACCGCACAAAGATGTTGGAACTTGTGGGATTCAAAGTTGACTTCATACAAGATCGTCTGATGCTGGTGGCACGTGCCTACTTTGGTCTTAAAGCTAGAAACCTTGCAAACAAAACGAGCGAAAAACAAGTTTCTGAAATTGAACAACTTAGAGAGAACATCAAAGTTTTAACGGCAAGAGTTGAAGAACTCGAAGTAGAGCACAGAAATCACCTGGAGTACGTGAAGTCTGCAACAACTCCATTAATGGTTAAGTGCTTTAGTGATGCTGAAGCAATGAAGTGGAGGCCTGCAGCCGTAGGTCTTCTTTGATGGTAAACATATATATTTTTAACACTATTTTTACAATAATTTCAGCTCTTGCGCAATCTGGAATGTGAATGGATTGACTTGTGAAGTATTGAGTGAAACTTCTAAACCTCTCCAAATCTCAGGTTGTTCAGATTTTTACCGAGAAGTAGTTATTATTTAAGGTGGTCTGTGCTTGGAATGTTGCCTATTTTATTTTTGAGGTTACTGTTTGGTTCACAGTTTTAGATGATAAACATGATTAAAGGATAATCTATTTGATACAAGTCTTTGCTGACTCTAAGATGGCAAAACACTTTGAATAGGTGAGGCTTGAAGTAAACGGATAAAATATGGTTTGATTGTTAATACTCTGTTAATCGTTCATGAATCTGGACAGATCTGGTCGTTGTGAAAGAAGAGCAAATCTACCGAAAACAAACCTGAGCTCCAAAGAAGATGGAAATAAAAAGACAAAAGCAATAGTAGCGTGACAGAGAAACCTTAATCTGATGCTGGACAGCTACAATCTAATTTTCGACAGCAGTGTTATCGCTGTTGGACAGCAATGATATTGTTGTAGTCTGCGGTGTGATGATAGAATGACTCAACGATTCTGTAGGCTAGAAATAAAAACCTTGCTGTTCAATTATCATGGTTAATCGTATTGATATGTACAGGTGTATTTATGCATATTGCTGATGTTTAAACAAGGCATGTGAATAAATCAAAATAAATGCAAAGATTTTCTTTAGCTATAAATTTGGTGGATTACTTGTTACGATCTTTGATCTTCTGGTGTGATCTTCTCAATTTATGTTGTGTGATTCTCCTTGATCTTACGTTGATAGCTCGGTCCAAGATACATAATCAAGGCTCATGTAACGTATTACATGAGCCTTGATTAAGTGAAAGGTTAAATAAGATTGGATAATATATTCAAAAGTGTATAACATTTTATAATTTTATAATTTAGTATTTAAGATTTTAAAATTTATAATTAAATGATCAACCTTTTAAAATTTTAACAATTCAATATAAAAGGTTATTTTTAATGATACGATATATCTACTAAATGCTACGTGGATATTTATCTATAACCCACATTAATAAAAATTAACACCTTGAGCTGAACTATTAAAGTTTTAAAATGTTAATCACTTAATTGAAAATTTTAAAAACTTGACAGTAGCGTAATTTTTTTAAAAAAGATTGAACACTTTAAGATTAATTATCTCAATTAAGATATGTATCATTTATTGTGCAAGTGTAATATTTGAGTTTAAATTTGGTTTGTAAGTAGTAGGTTGTCAGCT
>JAOQMS010000013.1:0-11649 GCA_027563885.1 Erythroxylum longipes | reverse complement strand
AATTATAATTAAGGAATTTAATTTTAATAAAATTACAAAACTACCCTAATGATTTTTCTATTAATAGGAAGAAAAGATAAATGAGCTAGCACTCTTACGTTCTTTCTCTCAAAGGTGTTGAAAAGCTGTTTTGTAAATACTATTAGAAACTGGACAAATGTAACTCATAGTTGACAAATTGGAAAAAGTCTCAAAGGATTTTTAACAGGAAATCGAAAGAGTACAACTTTTATGATTTGTGTTTGTTTTATTCAAGTTATTCAATTATTAAGAACTGTGCAATTTTTTATTTTTTGTTGCATCTATAATTTGATCACTGTTAAATTCCAATACAGTATCTTGAGCTGATGCACCAGGTTTAGGTAACTATTCGATGATATCATTTGAGGTAAAAAGGGGTTATATCGGGCTTTAGATGAATGTTCATAGTAGAAAGGGTTGTGTGCAATGTGTTTGGGTCAAATGGTAAGGTGGATTAGTTATTTTTCACTCACAATACAAAATTTGACAATTTGTAATAATGCGTCAATATTTCCAACATATTTATCATTGTTAGAGGGAAGGGGTTTGCTGTAATTTTGCTTAGTTGGGTATTAAGCTCGAGAATGTGGCATTCTTTGTAGATTCAAGTTCGGAGAATGAAGGTTTTGGGTTTGTATGTGTTTGTGAATTAGAGTGGGTGGGGCATTAGCCCATGGGTTTGGCCCAATCTTATTGAAATTACGAGGAAAAGGGGTGGTTAAGGTTTTTTGTGTTGGGTTGGAAGATATTTGTCATTGTTGAGTTGTTGAGATGTCTTCGAGACGACAAATATGACCCGTGACTTAATAAAAAAAGTACAAAATTATATTATTTTATCAAAAAATTTTAAAAATTAGGGCGGGCCGGATTGATTCAACCAACCTGTGGCTCGGTCACCTTCTGCACATTGAGTTACAGGCTGTCTAACTCATGGGTCAGACTGGGCCGGGCCGAGCCCCCACTAGATTTCTTCTTGACGATTGTCGCTTTGCTTATGGTGTCGGTTAGCAAGAAAGGTCATCACTGCAAAGGTAATACCGGTGGTGGTAGCTGAGTGTTAGTGAAACATCAATAGTCGCTGCTCGTGGAGGAGTTCTGCTTAAAAATCAGTGAGCGAAGGTGGCGATTGCGATGGCGATGATGAAGGCTTCATAATCCTATGGCAATCTATTAATATTAAGCATAGAGAGCACTAAATCCTTGTCAAAATAGGTCTCCGATTGTCGCGAGGTCTTCTACCGTGGAGGAGAGGAGATAATGGTAAGATAGTTTATGATGGTTGAGTTTCCTTCTCTGGTGGTACGAAGAAGAAGTGAACACCGAGCAATGATTTGGTTATGATGTGGTAAAGATAGTCATATAACATAAAACTGTTACTTAAATCTTTTCACAGTATTTTTAGAGATTAGGAAATATAGAGCAGAAGCATCACAGCAGCTGGGAAGATAAAACGACAGCAACGCAGAGTCCATTAGCAGAAAATGACACAGCAGTGTCCAGAGAAAATAAACAAAAGCACAGCAGCACTCCAGTACACTAAAACGACAGCAAGGTTAAAAAAACGCAGTAGTAGTAACCCAGCGTTGAAGGAGAGTCCAGAAGAAACAAAACTATTGAATCAGTAAAGAAGACAAAACGACGATGCAGCAGACAGACAGTCCAAAACGCAAGCAGAGAAGGAAAAAAACGCATCAGCCAGAAAAGAAAAAAAAAAAAGAGTTCCAAAACGCAGTGCAAAAGAAAAAAAGGGGACGTTGAGGGCTGGGCAGACGTTTTTAACGCAGGTCTTCGGGCTGAAAAGAATATACGCAGGCCGCAGCTAGACCAGGCTGGGAGGACGTCTTCTGTAGCTTCGCAATCGACAGGTGGACTTGAATTTGGAGACATATGGGTTTTATTTTTCATCTTTTGCATTTAAGGTACGAGATCGAATAGGTTTTATTAAATTCAACCGTGCATTGATATTTAATTATTTCTTAAATTTAGTGATTTAATGAAAATTTTGAGTTTTATTGAATAAACGTATATGTTTAATAATCCTAAAATAATCTATTCTCAATTAAAACGACGAATTTATAATTATTTGTTGATTTTTAATAAATAGCAATTAATATAATTTAATTTCTTCATTAAGAAGTTTAATATATATATTGAAATTAATTAATCTAATTGCAATAAATCATTTGTTGGGTTAGTTAGTTAAAATTGGGTCTTTTTAAATTTTAAAGTTGTCGAAATATTACATCCTACGAGCTATCTTTGGGGTTGGTTTTCTATTAGGGAATAATCATTCGATCTGTTCGTGAATACTGTACAAGTTAAAAAAAGATTAGTTATTATAGATTTGTTTTAATAACTAGAATCAATTTATTCATGAATATATTGAATTACTTTTATATCAATGATCAATTTTATGAATTAAGGAGAAAATAAATTTCTTTAACTAGAAGTTTGTTTTATTGAATTTGAAATTAGTTCATTTTTGTTATTTTTAATATTATATTTTAACATAATTTCCAAACCCTCTTATTTTTTAACTTAATTCTTTAAAAGAGATAAACCACCATTCTCTGAAGAGACGACTTTACTCTATTGTACTACGTTAATATTCTGAGTAGGTTAATTATTTTTGATTGATTTGACACTTATCATACATATATTGTAAATATAAAATATATAAATTTTTTAAAAATATTAAAAATTTAAATTATATTAATCAATATATTTACTTTGTATAAGTCAAATTACATTAAAAATTTATGTAATATATTTTTATTTGTAACTTTATTATTTACTAAATAAATTTAAGACATTTCTTTTATGCGTAGGTAATTATTATTTAACATAGGATACATTTTGTTTTTTTCTTCTCATTCTAGTCTTAATTTTTAAATTAAAACTTTTCCTAGCATTTTAGTTACAAATTATTAATGATCGGTATCAACTAAAAGAGTCGGTATTGACGGTACCGAAATTTGGTACAGTACTCCTTTTTTGGTATCAATTTTTGTCAAGGCCGACATTCAAATTATTATTTGCCATTAAAAAAATTATTTGTCAATAAGATTGTTTGCAACTGATCTCTCCAAATTAGGAACTTGTTGACATCAAGTGTTGCTGCGAGGAAGCTATTGATACTGGTGATTGGAAATTGTAGAGCTGATGACTTCCAATTAGCTATAAAGAAAAGGTAAAAGCAAAGGTTTCCCGTTAATGGAGAAAAAGAAAAGGCCAATTTAAGTGTAATTTTAGTCAAAGTCGGCTCTAGTTAGTCTCCATGGACCCAATGGTTGGATTAAGTTTACTTATTGCCAAATTAAAACTAAATAACACAAGACCACGAGGAATGACTTAAATGGTATAAACTCTTCACTTAAAGTTCTCTTTTATAAGAGATTTTGAGTTTGAGTCACGTAAAAAGAGGAGAAATAGGAAATTTTTCTTATTGATAATCCTCTAATTTTCTGGACAAAGCTCTTTAATCGGATCAATTAAGGACGCCTCGCTTCTAGTGGCAGTGTGGGAGTTGAAGCTACAAGGAAATTTGAGGACTATTGGGAACCTGATGCTGAGCAGGGTCAGCGATCAACCAGCAATTTACTAATTAAGTATGTGACGACTCCTTGTGCGCAGAAGTGTACAGACTACGTAGGAAAGTGAGGAATCTTAAAATTCCAGATTTACATCCTCTACAACTCTTGGGGTGAGATTTTAGGAGCTTAAGATTAGTCTAACTAAGTTAGGATACCTAATGTAATTAAAAAAACTAAATAATGCAAAATAAATGTTTGTGTTTCCAAATATGTCTTTGGAAGTTTCTAAACGGAGAAATTTAGTAAATCGACTTGACCATTTAAACTCAAATATTATTTCTTAAAAATCATTATCTTCACCGGAATTAAAGGCACGGCAATTTGGTGGGTCAGATCACGGGTTTGGATTTTTGGGCCCAACTTAGCTCAGGCTGAGAATTTTTAAATATTTTAAAAAATAATAAATTGGTTCCTCTTGCCTTCTTATTATTTTATTAAAGAAGAATATAAAGAGAGAGAGAGAGAGAGAAAATGAGTTACGTTTAATAGGGCACCGCACGAAGCAACGACATATAATAGTCACGACCCGATGTCTGTGCTATAGACAGAAGCAAAGCAAACCCCTTCTCTCTGCCACCACCAGCACCACCTTCTACTTCTCTGTCTATCTTCTTCTCACTCTCTAGCATCAAGTCTTTACGACTCTTCCTTAAACCAAATTCATCAAACCTTGTAAGCATACATACATACACATGTGTTCTCTGTAAAATTCTTGTCTTTCGTGATATTTTGTTTTTGGGGTCTTTCTTCCTTTGTTGACAATGGCCACAGCTAAGCCCCAGCCGCTTCACAACTTCCCTCTCTCCCTTAAATGGGGCCAAACCACCACTCTCGCGCCCAACCATCACCAACCACGAGCCACCAACTCCCCTGTAGTTCCCGACTCCGAAACTGAATCCGACGCTGAACCACGACCAACTCCTCCTCCGCGCGTCGGATCTCGCTCTGCCCGTCTCCAGAGGATCTCCTTCACCTCCTGCTCTGCCATGCTTCCTAAACCCAGGAAAGGCTCGCCGGAGAGGCCGCAGAAGGCTGCGGAAAACAACGGTGATGACGAAGATGGAGGGCAGGGGAAGCAGAGGCGAGTAGAGGAGGAGGAGGAGGAAGATAATTTGAGGCCGTGGAAATTGAGACCCAGGAAGCCCATTTTGAAGGAGTCGGCCTCGTCGGTGGCGACGATGCAAGTGAATGAGCAGAGAGAGAGTAGAGATATCGTTTTATGTCAGAAACAGACGAGGCTGAGGGGATTGACGGAGTCAGTTGCAGAAGGAGCGGAGAAGAAGGAAAGGAAACTATGGATATCTCTATCCAAGGATGAGATTGAAGAGGACATATTTGTTATGACCGGGTCTAGACCTGTAAGGAGGCCCAGAAAACGACCCAAGAACGTCCAAAAAGTTCTTGACGTAAGAAAAATTTTCCGTTCTTGTTTCTCTATTTTAACTGATTCATCGTTTTGGATTCTGGGTTTCTTCCAATTTCCGGAAATTGATGATGTTTCTGGTTGCGGTGTGATGTTTAGACGCTTTTTCCTGGATCGTGGATGTCAGGAATGAGACCTGATTATTATAGACTGGTCTATCTTCCTGTGAAGGTTTGATATTACTTTCCATGCTCTTTATTTTACCCTCAAACTAGCTATTTATTGCCACTGAGATGGTAATCTTGCTTGCTGCAGAAATAGAGTTTCTTAAAGAAGCTCACTTAGTTCCTTATAGGAAGGTTTGTTACTCTCTATCTCTCATTCAGGTGACATGCACTCGTTTTGTGCTTGTTTCTAAATACTTACTTTGTCTGATATTGGTTTCTATTGATTATATTGGAGTCTAATAGAGTTAAGTGTTTTAAGTGCAGAAGTAGATATGGACGATCGGATCTCTATGGTGTTCTACAGAGCTCGTAGATCAAAAATATCTTACTCCTGCAATACTTGGACCTGAATTTGATGTATAACATATGTAGTGAATGAGTGAAGCAGTAAACCGAATGGAAGGGGAAAAAAGGATACTTTGGTAGATAATTTCTTCATACCATCCTTGTATTCCTTCTTGGGGTGTTAGGTTACTTGGTTTTAATTATTTTTATAGTTGTAAGTTATGGAAGATTGATAAAAGTAAGGATAACTGGACAGAATTTTGTTTCTTTTACTTTCGTCCTGGAGTTCACTCAAATGTTGATGTGCTTTTGCAAGCTGTGATCTATTTCTTGAGAAGTTTGTTATTATTTTTATGATTACTTGCCATCTCTTACAGGCTTCCCTACACTGCTGGGGGCCAGATTAGCAAGCAAGCCAAGTGGTTTGCCACAAAACTTCACTCCATTATGTGAGTTTATATTGGGATCGCCCTCCTTTTTCAGCAAGACATTTTCTCAAATTTTATCGAGCTTCGACAAGATGAGGTCGAATCTTTGTATGCCGTAATTTCAACTTCACATTCTGCATTTTTGTTGCCATACTCTGTTTCATTTAGAAATGACAACCCCCCTGAGATCTATCACAGAAAAAAAAGAGATTATGTCACAATTTTGTTGCATATAGATAGGAAATTTCAAATTTTAACCTTTTGTAGATGATTGTTTTGGCCCGTATGTTAGTTTTCTGTGTTGAAATTGCATTAGATTTTGGTTTCAACATAGGATTGTGCTGAGCATCTGTTCTCCTTTATGTTCCATTATTATTATTTGGGTTACGAGATGAATTTTCACTCATGTCATGAATCTTCTGTCTGAATTGGTTCTGTCATTTACAAGGCTACAGACCTGTGCCGTTTTACTGCTGAGGCCATGGTGGTGGTTGTTTGTGTTTGACATATTTCAGGTCATTAAACCATCACTTGATACTCAGGATGGTAATAACTTGTTATCATTTGAATATTATTTTCCCCTTTTCAAGCTCAGAAGATGGGAACTTTACTTCTAACCCTAAAATTGAAACTTTGAAGCCTGAGTTCCTGAGCTTATAGTAACTGAAAACTCTACTCAGATGGGCCAAATCCGGCCCTTTTCTTTGTTGTTGAGTTTATGTGTTTGGTATCAGATTGAAGAAATCTGAGTTCAATCATTTGGTTAGTTTGTGAGCAACCATTCAGACGTTTGACCTTTTTACCTTACGTTGTTGTCTATGGAAACCGTGTTATGTGGAGCTGCTCAAAATCTTTGTGCGGATCATTGGAAGTCAACTACCAAATCTATTTGGAATTATCTGTGAAGCATTAGATATTTTCCATTTTGACGTATATCTCTCCGGTTTTTTAATTCCGGTTTTCTAATGCAGATTAGGGATGACAAATTAGTTCGAGCTAAGAACATAATCTGTTGACTTGCTCGAAGTCAACAGATTAAGTTCGGCTTGATTGAATGTGTTTTTGGGCTTGAGTACCCAGGCATGATTATGTTCGGCCTTAACAAACTATTTTGGGTCGGGCTCAATGTCAACAGGCTAAGTTAGGTTAATTTGGGCTCGAGTTTTGTTATCCAAGCCTGAACTGGAGCTTGGATTGTTTTTTTTTGGCTTTTTTTTGTATTTAGAGTTTTCCTGGTTTTTACCTTTTATCTGCACCGTGCATTTGGGTTTAAAGGAATCAAGTTTTCCATTTGATTCCTTTTACTAGTGTAAATCAATCTCCAAACTTTCTAAAATTATGCAATTGAGTCCAATTTAGATGAAATGGATTTTTAGAACCCTTTTTAATTTTGCAACTAAAGCCAAATTAGTCCAAATTAATGTTTCAATTTTCTATAATTTTCTATTTCTTAAATCAGGTCAAATTGACTCCCTAATTTAGTTGGATCTTTATCCAAAGTTAAATACTTAAATTAGTTTTTTGAAAACAGAAAAAATCGTAGTCGTTATCATTTAAATGCGTACTGAGTCAACTTAGCGATTTAAATTAGATTTTTTATTTTTTTTCAAATGTTGCATTTAAATTTAAAGTAGGCCTATCTGATTTCTCAATCTTCCTTTTCTTTTTGGAGTTAGATCTTATACCGGGACAAAAACAAAACGATATAATTGAATCTAAGCTTGTCTCATCCTTCTATAACCGGAGTAACAGACGTCTCTTACCGCCATCCTACTTACTGGCAACATGCAAGAAGTGTTGCAATTCGCATGCATCTTCTTCTGATGCTACACTCATTGAATCGTTGTCTTAAGATCAAACGTAAAAATGTTTATTGAATTCCAACTATTCAATAAGGGAATACCACAAGAACCAGGAAAAAGTAAACATCTCCCCAACTCGATTGGCACTTTACATGGAACTCTGCGCTTCTGATTTCTGTATGTCCAAGTAAAACTGGAAACCAATGTCTGAAGACGAAAAATCCAAATTCTTACTTGGAAAAGTGTTGTTGGTTTGGATTCTTCTTACTAATTTGTGCACTCGATCTTTTGATGGATTCTATCCTTTGAAGCCTAATCTGCTCCCTGAACTTAGCTATGAACTCGTCAGCTTTCTTATCAACGTCAGGTCCTACATCACCTGCACCGCCAGAAACAGCTTCTTCTTCGTTTCTTGTCCTTGCAGCAGGACCTGAAACCAAGGAGTTGCCGGTGATCACATCTTCTTCGACCTCAGGCTCTGTTTCCGAGTCCTCATAGGATTCCAGCACCAAACTCTCCACAATTTCTTGATTTTCTTCGTCTGCAAACTTGCTGAAAGATGGCTGTGGCATGTAAGGGACGCTCTCGTGGCTCGGCTTCACTGTCTTCAATGGTGATCGATCAGAGCCTGGTTCTACTTCCTTGGACATTTTCGTAGCTTTGCCAGTGATCCCATTATTAAACCCTGTGTCCTGCCATTGCCCAACTAGTGTTTCATTGCTTCTGATTGTTCTAACAGACTGCGGGAGGGATATGCTTGGTCTCCTATTCAAGTCTTTTGTCTCACTTGAGAGACTTCGTCTGAAATCATGATCACCAACAGCAACAGAAGTTGGTTTCGTTGACGATGAACTACGGATCACATGTGATAGTGGCGGCGGTGGCGGCGGAGGAGGTGGAGGAGGAGACCTATAGATATACTTCTTTCTCACAAAATCCTCTGCATTTTTTCCTTGTACCTCTACTGAGAGAGAAGTTGCAGGAGAGAGTTTCTTAGGAGAAGATAACGAAGATGAGGACGACAATTTTGGTGAAGTAGTAGTTGAATTGGTTGCTGGTGATCGAGACACCTGAGCTCTAGAAGATCTGTTGAATTCGGGTTCCTCCGACGAAGATATACTATTCAGAGGGTTATCTGATTCTTTCATTTCCATTCTTCCTGATCTTGATCTCCATGGAATTGGAGAAGGAAGCACCACATTGTCCTTCAACTTCTCTACCAATTCTTGATGATCCAACCCTCCAAAGCCTCCACCTTTACTTGTAAATCTTTTGGACCCTGACCTACTTAAAGAACCAGAAACACCAACAGAATCTTTTCTACGTTCGTTAACATTTTCATCGATTACACGCGATTTTAAGCTCCTAACAGGCAACAGGAGAGGCTTTTCAGCGATTCTCGAGCTTGTAACGTTTCCCGGATCTTCATCGAGAACAGGGCGTTCTTCAGTCACAACAACCACAGGCTCGTTTCTGCAGTACTGACTATTCCATGTTTGGACCTTGTTGCCGTCAGACCGAGGAGGACTATCGGATTCATCATCAAAAACCGATGAAACCTGAAGGAATGCAGAGACATAAGATTGAGCACTATCAAACTTAGAGGTGTGGAGGTTGTTGTTATTGTTCTCTTTTTCCGTTTCTTCATTTCGCCTGCTGAAGAGGCCGTAAGAGACAGCTATACCAACAAACAGAAGGTGGAGAAACTCCCAACCTCTAGTTTTCAAAGTTTGGTTAATGAAGTCAGGAGCTTGCGAAGGGAAAAGTGGTAGTATGACTAAGAAGATTGAGACTATGAGAGCTTTGTAGAGGAAATGAGTATAGAACTTACTAGGGTTTGCCTGGTTTCTCTGTTGGTCTTTGGTGTAGTAGCTCGCATTGGCCATTGAAGAGGGGTGAGAATAAGCGAGGGATTAAGCAAAATCCCTTTCTTTGTTTGTTTTCTGTTCTTTTCGTGATGAAGAAGAAGAAGCAGAGGAAGAAGAAGGAGAAGAAAACTTAGAGGTTAAGGAAGAGTGCGGGAGAGAGGAAAGTTTTGGGAAGGAGTGAGCAAATTTGAAGCTTAGCCATTCCTTTATTCCCTTGCTCTTTGATCCTTTTTTCATTCACTTTACAAATTGAGACTCAGTGGCATGCATTCTTTTCTTTTCTGACTCAGTTTATGCTCTAATGCCTTTTCTTCTCCTCTGCTTTTTCTGGATATACGCATACAATGAAAGACTAGCAAGTAACTCCTGCTAATTTCAGCCATATTACCGGGCAAAATCATTTGACATATGGTTCTGAAAGTTAGTAAGAGAAGATCTGGAGATTCCTTTCACGAGAAAAAAGGCATCAGGAATTCTGTAACTGACCAAAACCCGAGGCAAATGCTTCCTCAGGATCATTGCTAGTATAATTGTAGATGTTCAGAATCATGTTCTTAGGATTTCTTTTTTTCAATGACTAAGAATTGTTCTTTTTTTTTTTTAGTCACCAGGTAGTCTCGGAAATAATTTCTTTATAAAATATAAAAAAATTACGTATAATTGATAATTCTTCTTTGATTATCGCAAAATGGAGAGCTTTGTGTACCGGCAGAAAAAAAATGTTTGAAATAATTAAGGTAAAGAACAAGAACATGAGGAAGATTTGTAAACTAGAGGTCCTCATTGATAACCCATGAATACAAAGAGAGAATATTTGGTATTGGGAATATGGATAACGTAAGAGGCAAATAGGTTGCGTGGTGTGGTGTTAGGAATCCCCTTTTGGACTTGGTACGCTAGCTTTTGAATTGAGGAAATAAAAAGAAAAAGGAATTTCAAAAGCCAATTTAGGTTTTTCTGAGAAATGGGTATTTTGACCAAGAATGGTTCAGCTGTATTTGTTGAAATCTCAGGCATATATTCCTGGATTAAACCTATTAGCTTCTTGGAACATTATGATAAGTTGCTCTTGCTATATGATATCCACTAATTGTTTCAACAAGTGGTTCTTATCCTGCAGTGTTTCTCAAGTTTTTCCTAATAATATTAATAATAAGAATCTTAGTTTAACTTACTTATCCATTTCACTTTAAACGTCTAGCCTGAGTTAGCGCTTTAAAAGAATGGAAGTACTATTTTTGCACTAATTAAGGACCAAAAGGAACGCGTACAGCATGTGTTTCGCAAAGGTAACATTTGTGTAGATTCGCTGGCGAGTTACGCGCTTTCAATTCCTGACTATTATGTGCATCTTCACCGACACTTCTCGCTGGTACGTGATTCTCTACCTCCCTTCCTTCATCTATTTATGGGGAAGGCCCTCTCGCTCTTCTATGAAGGTTCTTGTACTCCATTATTGTTTCTTTTAATTTCGAGTGTCACTAAGCTTTGGTCTCCTTCCTACTACCCAAAAAAAAAAAAAAGGACCAAAAGGAAAAAGTGATAGCCTAACGATTAAAGAATTCTTTTTTTGTTGGATAAAAGCCACCACTGAGTTGAACCAGACCCTCTTAGTGCTGATCCCTAAGGTTTCTTCACAGTCAAATATTTTCCAATTCCATTCCATCAGCCTCTGTACGGTACTGTACAAAATCCTCTCGAAGGTTCTGGTGAACCGATTGAAACCCCATATGGACCACCTCATCGCGGCTAATCAATGCAGTTTTATTCCAGGGCGTAAAATCTCAGATAATATTATCCTAGTCCAGGAAATCATTCACTCGATGCGAACGACACAGTGGAAGACAGGCTATTTAGCCCTTAAAGTCGACCTAGAAAAAGCGTACGATACACTCAACTGGGATTTTATCCGTGACACCAATGTTGCGAATACCGTACCGGACTTAGTACAGGATTGGGTTCTGGTACGGTACTATACCGGTACTGGTTAATACCGGATACCGTTTCGGGTAATTTTTTAAATTTATGAAATAGTCCCTGAATTTTTTTAAAAATTACAAAA
>JAOQMS010000010.1:32438-113916 GCA_027563885.1 Erythroxylum longipes | reverse complement strand
GAGACAATTGTTTCTGTTCTGTCCATCATAACCAAACAGCTCACTGTCTCCAATTTCTGTTCTGTTCCGTCTCCAAATTTCTGTCTCGTTTCGTCTCTGCATATTGGAGACAGTAACCAAACAAACTGTTATAGAAAAAAAATGACACTAGTTATAATTTGGTGTTAAGTGCTAGTTACACACTAATTGGTGATGCATAAAAGTCTCATAGAAAAATTGGCATCAGTATTAATACTAGTTTGTTACCGGTTTTAACACATAAATTACAAAGACATGTAAATTCTCAAGTTTAAGCATTTTATGACTCTATTCTAATAACCCTAAATATAAATACTTGTATTAAGTTTCACCTAAAAGACTTTTAAAAGATGTTTGAGAGCCATCTTGCATTTTTTCCCATAGTTTCATTCTTTCTTAACATCGAAGGAGAATTTAAAGCAAGATTAGAGGAGCTCTTAATAGTTTCTCATCAAACTTTTCTTTAATTCTTTCCTTTATATTGAGATTTATTTATTTATGTTTAATTTTTTATGTTAAATGGCTGGAAACGCTAGTTAGCGTTAGTAAAATAGATTTTAACGATATTTCAATTATTAATTCATAATATGATTATTTTATTATTAAATTTATTCTTTTCATTTTTATTAGTTTATTCTTGGCCATCATATATACAATATTATGGATTGTATGAATGACTAAGAAGTGGAATATGATACGTGCACTAAGCGAATAAACAATTTAGCTTTAGAGATTGAAAGTGTTCCATACTTAAATGAATTTAAATAAGTTAAATTGCATATTGAGAGTTAGTGATTGAATAATTAGATTTACCTGTGTACTTTAAGAGAAAACATAGATACTTTAGTTTAATTACTATTGCAACCTAGATAATTAATCTTATATAAAAATTAGAATTTTATATAAGTAAACTTTGAATCTCTAACATTGAACACTTTGAATTTTCCTTCAATATTTTATTTGCATTATTTTTATTTTAATGATTTCATTATCTTTAGTAATCATCCAATTTATTTAGTTTATTTTAACTAAGATTAATAGAAATAGTGATATAGTTTATGTGAGATTGATATTCTGGATTTAGTCCTAGTCTTAATTACTCACTATAATTGACACAATATGCTAGTAGATTTAGTAGATCAATATGCAACTAGCTTAGCTTTTAGAGGAGCATGTTGTGGAATGATATCAACAATATTCGTGCCAATAACCAAAATCCATATTTGCTTTTGAGCAATTTTAACTGAATTATAGGCTCACATTAAGTAGAAGGAAAGAGATTGAATAGTATACAAATTACTGATGAGATCTTTTTTTGTACCTCTCAATTAAAGGTCACAAACTTAAAATTTTGGGGTCACTTCTTCACCTAAACCTACAAACAAAATGGAGATTAGTTCAAAATAAAGAAACTAGACAAATTTATGGTAAAGTTAGACTAGCTAGGTAGCTTCCTATCAAGTTGAGCTCATTTGGAAATTCCTTATGTTCAAAATACTCCTTCGTATAAGTTCTTGTTATTTAAATTTAAAAATAACATTATCAATGCCAGTGGATTTGAAGAGTTTATTATGAAAGGTCTGGTAGTACATATTAAAGGCTACAAAGCTCCTATACTTGACATATTTAACTTCTCATTTATTAAAGAAGCTTAGTGTAATCATTCAACAAATTGTGGTGACCATTTCATAAATTGCATGCGTTACAAGATTAGGAAGAGATTGATTAGAAGTGAATAGGCGACTAAGATGACCATTTCATAAATTCCATCTGTTACTCATAATTGAATCTTACCTGCTGTATAAGTTCAATTTAATGAATCATAATTGTTTTCCCTCTTATTTAATAATGAATATATGATTTTATTTTATTTTTACAATTGTTGTTTTATTGATTGGTTAGAGTGAAGTTAATTTCTTTTTGGTTGGATTATGTTGGTTGCTATCAAGGACTTATTGCAACTTATGTCCTGGGCATTTTTCATTTTGGCTACTTGTGTTACTTCATGCATATTTGTACCTATGCTCAATTCAAAACTTATCAAAAACTAGTTAATTGTATATAGGCTGGATTTTATGCATAATCACACAAGTTTGAATTATTTAACCTATGTTATGTTATCTCTAATGATTCAGAACCATCAGTTGCTACACATGAATTGGGAATACAACGATTACGTATTGCATTCGATCCTAACAATGGATTTTCATGAAAAACAATTCAATAGAGCATTAAAATCATCATCATTTAAATACCCAATTAATCCATACAAGATAACATAATTAATTTATAATAAGAGAAAGAAACATCAAAATAATAAAAATACACTGTCAGCATTGATGTCAACTCCAAACCGGTGTCAAAAACTTAGCCTTCCATAGTTCTCCCAAGAAAAAGCTTCATACTTGTTTCCCTAGCCGAAGACCACTCGTAGCTCTTCTTCACTGCCATAAGCACTCTTCTACTTACTATTCCCTGATTTGACAAATAAACACCAATGTCCACCTCCATTATTCACATCTCCCTTACAAGCTCTTTATCTCCTCACGCCATTCACTGTTCTCTCTATGGCAACTCTCTTCGGTTTCTTCTCTAGCTCCTCACTGCCATAACTCTTCACTATTCATGATGTGATGAATAAAGATTGGTGGCCACGCCACTATTCATGCAAAGCCCTCGTGCATTACACACCCTTGTTGTTGCTTTTCACTACGTCTGTGTTTTGCTGGCCAAACAATGACGTTTCTTCTTTGCCAAATATCCTTCGGCTGTTGCGTTTCATACGTGAAACTCCTCTCCTCAAACGATGATGGTGATGCCGTATTGCTAGATTTTTAAAAGCCAATTAAGCTGCGTTGTGAAGCAAGGAGGACCTCCAAAGATGTCGTTTGGTGTGCAAGGAAAGCTCCAAAGGCTGCCATTTTGGACAGGTTTTTGGCTCTCCATTAAACACATTTGCCTATTGTTTTGGATAGCTTCTTTAATGCTTCTCCAATTTTTCACTTTGTTGGTTGCATTATGGACAGCCTTTCTAGCTCCTAATAGCTTCAAATAATCTTGTATTTATATTCCATCATTAAATCTACATGTAAAATCAATAGGAACACAAAATGAGCAATTAAACACAAAAAATATGAATGAATTCAAATGAAATAACATATAAAAATGTAGTAAAATCCATTCATATCAAATACCCCCACATTTAGCTTTTGGTCATTCTCATGCAAAATATTAAAATTAAGCTCAAAGACCCAAAACTATTGACTCATTTCCTATATATTCCAAGAATACATAATCATAAACAAAGATGAATGACTTTCAAAAATCATAGTAAAAATTCAACATTCCAAGCTTTTACTCATGATCAATCAACATTCAATACCTTCAAGAACTGAGCAATTTAATGGTAGACTTAGAAAATGTGTTTAACTAAAATATATCCATAGGTACACTCAGCTTCCATTCATGATCATATCATTCCATAACTTTGCATATCATTTTATTTCTCCACTACTAATGTTTATATGCAAAATCATGAATCAAAAGACTTTTTAAGGTTGTAATGTGGGTAAAGATAAGGTGAGATGTATTTAGGTCAAGTAACTTGAAAGCCATTAAGCTAGTGAAACAAAGCAACAGTCACCAAAAACTGGGTCCCTTCTGCTATGACAAATGTAACATTTATATTTCAAAACCCCATTTAGCTCTCACACACAAACCACATGAAGCATATACCAATCCGAAGGTATCACTCATATAATTTATGCCAACAATACATTAAAACCACAATAAGTGAACCTTCCAAGACAACATCTACCTCATATCCAACATACTCAAATAACACATTCATTACAACTCTAGGAAGATGCATTAGTCATGAATAACTTTGCAAACTCATATGCACTTCCTCCTTGATAAATTTATTTAAAACAGAAAGAAATCATTATTTTTCTTTTTCTTTTTCTTTTTCTTTTTCTTTTTCTTTTTCTTTTTCTTTTTCTTTTTCTTTTCTTTTCTTTTCTTGTGCTTTTCTCTTTTCTCTTTTCTTTCTTTATTTCCTTTTTTACATTAAAATAAACTACATTAACATGGAAATTTCAATGACAAAACATCCCAGCATCATAACCAACCCACACATATGTACACCCCCACACTTATACTTTTGTACATCCACAAACACACCAATCACAAATGTTCCACTAGCTTTATAGCTTGGGTAGGAAACTTGGGTAAGTATAAAGCATGTAATATAGTTAGTACACAAAGAAAAAGTACAAAGCTCAAAGGGGTTTATCAAGGGAAAAATCATGTCAATAGGATAGGTTATTTGGCTAATGTAGTTTATGAAAAACAAAGAATGCTTAATCATATCCATGTTAATGCATGTGATAAAAATGTGGTCTCGAATAGAAATTCAACGCAAAATCGGGATGTATATGTCATGAAGGTCACACATTATCAAAAGAAAATGAGATTGATATGAATGTGTCAGACAAATAAGGCTCAAAATCTCACCGGCTTTCTCTACCACTAGTTACTATTTTTCTAAAGATAATGCACATTGACCAATCACAAGAGTAAAAATGCATGCTAAAGTTGCTTGAAATTCTCTAGTTAATTGACACTCTAATCATGACTATATAATCCTAGAAGCAATAGAAACGAGCAAATGTTTCTTTATTTGTTTTATTCTTTCCCTCATTTTTGTTGGAAACTTAAAAACAAGCAAAAATAAACCAACAAAGAAACATAAATGCATAAAAAAATAAATGCAAAAATTTAAAGAAAAGAAATTTACTTCCCTTAGGTTGCCTCCTAAGAAGTGCCTTTGTTTAGGGTCGCTAGCTCGACTCTTCCGTCTCCTCACGTGACAAAATTATGATCTTTTGATGGCACATACGGTTCTTTAACATGAGGTTCTTTAGGATAAGGTCTTAGTTAGTAACCGTTCCCATTTAACTCCTTCCCTATCCTCAGACTTTCAATCTCGAATGAGTCCATGCATTCGGGAAATATTTCGAACATCTCTTCACCTTTTTCTTCCTCGTTTAGTTCCTTCAATATTTTACGTAAGGTGAAGAGTTAGTTTCAAAAATAACCATGGACTCAGTACTTACCTCCTAGCTAAATGATATATCCTTTTTTGCTTCGTGCTCCTCTTCAGTTTCTTTGACACAAGCAATTCATTAAGGGTTGACCTCAAAATTCTCAAGCTCCTTATCACTTTGTAAATTTTCCAAGCTAATATCCATCGGGTACTCCTCGGGTTAATATGGTTGCGTCTCTTTGCTTTGTGATGCTAGGCGGTTGATAGCTTCCATTAATTGATCCGCCTGGCTTGTCAAGTTCTGGATTCTAGAACTTGTTTCCTACCAGAATTGCAAAATGTTAGCGAGATACACATTAACTAATTCTGCTAAGGATGTACCTGAGTCTTGATAGGAAGCTTCTGGTCTGTACGGAAATTACTGTGCTTCATGCAAACTATCATGGAAGTAATTCGGATGATTATCCCATCCATAACAAAAGTTAGGTTAATCAGTCCAAACATTGTTATAGGATTGAGAATATCAATTAAAGATAAAATTACTCCCATCCAAGTAAATTTTAATTTTTAAATTTTTAATAAAAACAAAACAAAAAAATGAAAAGATTACAAAATAACTGAAAAGAAATCAATTACGAACAAATATATACAAAACACCAATTAAAATTAATAACAAAAACTAAACGCCGCATTCCCCGGCAACAGTGCCAAAATTGACAAGCACATCGTAACGCTAGTAAAAAAAATAACTAGACTACTACTGTAGCAGTGGTGAGTCTAGGCCGATCCCACAGGGAGTGTTCGGTTAGCTTATGAAATGAAATTAATTGATGATTAGGTAATGGGGGGTTTGGATTTAATAAGAAAATAAAATAAAATAAACCTAATGAAAGTAAATTAAAGAAAAGATGCGATAAATGATAAAATTAGAGAATTCAGTAGGGATTCGATTTTTTGGTTCAATCTTGGCTTACACCCTAATTAAGCATAATTCATTGATTTGTTATTTCTTTATCTCTCTTAGCAATTATTGGTTGTATATTAACAACAAGCTCTATTAATCCTGATTTTTCCTTAGATTCTAGTTAATTATGAAGTGTTCGTTAATTAACCCTAGCTATTAGGACACCTAGAACAACCTCGCTAATTTTATCCGGACAACTGCCTTACGAATCAGAAAATAGACTAATCTAGATAATAATTACACAAATTTGAATCATTTAGCATATGTTATGTTATCTATAATGATTCAGAACCATTAGTTGCTACACATGAATCGGGAATACAACGATTACGTATTGCATTCGATTATAGCAATGGGTTTTTATGAAAAATGATTCAATAGAGAATTAAAATCATCATTCAAATACCCAATCAATCCATACAAGATAACATAATCAATTTTTAATGAGAGAAAGTAACAACAAAACACTATAAATATACTTAACCCGGGTCATCGGGTCAATGTCACCTCCGAATCGGTCTCAAAAACTTAACCTTCCATGGTTCTCCCAAGAAAAAGCTTCATCCCTATATTTATTTCCCCAACCGAAGACCCCCTAGCTCTTCTTCACTTCCGCAACCTCTCTTTTACTTACTATTCACTGATTTGACAAATAAACACCAACGTCTACCTCTACTATTCACATCTCCCTTACAAGCTCTGTATCTCCTCATGCCACTCACTGTTCTCTCTATGGAAAGCTCTCTTCAATTTCTTCTCTAGCTCCTCACTGTCGTAACTCTTCACTATTCATGATGTGACGAATAAAGACTGGTGGCCACGCCACTGTTCAAGCAAAACCCTCACCCATTACACACCGTTTGTTTTTGCTTCTCACTACGTCTACGTTTCACTAGCCAAACAACGACGTTTCTTCTTTGCCAAACTTCCTTTAGCTGCTGTGTTTCGTGCGTGAAACTCCTCTCCTCAAACGCTGATGGTGATGTCGTATTGCTAGATTTTTAAAAGCCAATTGAGCTGCATTTTGAAGCAAGGAGGACCTCCAAAGATGTTGTCGTTTGGTGTGCAAGGAAAGCTCCAAGCGCTGCCATTTTGGACAGCTTTTTGGCTCTTCATTAAACACAAACGACAACTTCTTTGATGCTTCTTCAATTTTTCTCCTTGTTGGCTGCATTATGGACAGCCTTTCTAGCTCCTAATGGCTTCAAAACTTCATGCTTTAATCTTATATTTGTATTCCATCATTAAATCTACATGTAAAATCAATAGGAACATAAAATGAGCAATTAAACAAAAAAATAGGAATGAATTCAAATGAAATAACATATAAAAATATGGCAAAATCCATTCATTTCATTCTTTGATGTATAGACGATTAACATCCGATGGTTTCATTAATCCTGAGTTTGTTGAGGGAGTTGAAGTGTTGGACCCCGTTTCCAAAGCCCAACTATCTAGAATATCAAAAACATGAACGTATTATCCTATAAGGTTGTTTCCATGGGATCTCTCTAGCCAAAACCAGTTCCGGCAGCGGAATCGCGAATTGACTTCTTCAGAACAATTGTAGCTTCATGTCTCTAGTTTATTATGAAACGATTGGCATAAATTTTGATAGAGATGTCGGATTTAGACCATTAAAGTACAGTTACAAAGAGGACTTCAAGTTCTATAACTTCCCTGAAGATCTAGAAGAGAGATTTTTCCATCTAGAGGGTCAAAATTTGCACATTTATAAAACTATACCGAGAAGGTCCGCCTAGCGGAAATATGTCACTTCAAACGGACATGAATTGAGATGGGACACAAACAAACCCAAGAAGGTCCGCTTAGCGGACATATGTCCTTCCAAAGGGACATGAACTGAGCAGAAACACTGGAATACCCGATAAGGTCCGCTTAGCGGACATATGTCCCTCCAAAGTGACATGAACTGAGCAGAAACACTGGAATACCCGAGAAGGTCCACTTAGCGAACACATGTCCCTCCAATGGGACATGAACTGAGCAGAAATACTGGAATACCCGAGAAGGTCTGCTTAGTGAACATATGTCCCTCCAAAAGGGACATGAACTGAGCAAAAACACTGGAATACCCGAGAAGTCTGACTACCTCATCTATGTATTTCTTGGCCAACACATTCAAAGAATCCGTCTGCTTAATTGGCAAGAAATGTGCTGACTTAGTTAGCCTATCAACAATCACCCATATTGCATCATACTTCCTGCTAGTTCTTGGCAATCCCATCAAGAAATCCATCGTAATCTTCTCCCATTTCCATTCAGGAATCGACAAAGGTTTAAGCTTGCCTGAAGGTGCTTGGTGCTCAGCCTTGACTTGCTGGCATACTAAGCATCTTTTAGTGTATTCTGCAACTTCTTTCTTCATTCCTTTCCACCAGAAATGTTCCTTCAAATCTCTATACATTCTCGTACTTCCTGGGTGCATTGCGTAAGACACATTATGTGCCTCATTAAGAATTTCATATTTCAGCTCTTGCATATCAGGAATATATAGTCTGCTCCCTACCACCATCAATCCATCTTCCCTTACCTCTATTTCAGAAGGTTTACCATTTTTCATCTCTTCTCTGAGCCTGCTCAAGAACTCATTATGTTCTTGCAATTCCTTAATCTTTTCATTCAATACTGGCCTTACTCTAAAGTTTGCCAATATACAATTAGCTTCAGCTTGTCCTAATGTCACTCTGAGTTTGAATAATTCCTTTAACAAAGGAATATACACTATCTCCACATGTGCCATAGTTGATTTTCTACTCAGTGCATCCGCTACTACATTAGCCTTCCCTGGGTGATAATCAATCATTAAGTCATAATCCTTTAACAGTTTTAACCATCTTCTCTGTCTCAAATTCAACTCTTTCTGGCTCATCAGACACTTAAGACTCTTGTGGTCTGTAAATACCCTGGTAGTGACTCCATACAAATAGTGTCTCTATATTTTCAATGCAAAAATTATGGCAGTCAACTCTAAGTCATGCATAGGATAATTCATCTTATAAGGTTTCAATTGCCTAGAAGCATAAGCAATCACCTTATCTCCTTACATCAACACACAGCCCAATCCCTTCCTCGAGGCATTACTGTACACTGTGTATCCATCACTACCCGAAGGTAAGGTCAAAATTGGTGCACTCGTCAATCTGTACTTAAGCTCCTCAAAGCTCTTCTGACATTCATCTGTCCACACAAACTTTTGGATCTTCCTTGTCAATTTGGAAAGTGGAGTAGCTATCATGGAAAAGCCCTCCATAAACCTTCTGTAATATCCTGCTAAACCCAAGAAACTTCTCACTTCAGCTACATTCTTAGGTGCTTCCCATTTCACAATTGCTTCTATCTTCCTCGGATCCACATGCACTCCTTTTTCTGAAACTACATATCCAAGGAACACCACTTCCTTTAACCAAAATTCACATTTATCAAATTTAGCATATAACTCTTCCTTCCTCAATGTCTTCAAAGCAAGCCTCAATTGTTCCTCATACTTCTCGTCACTCTTGGAATAAACCAATATGTCATCAATAAAGACTGTGACAAATTGGTCTAAGAAAGGCTTGAAGACTCTATTCATCAAGTCCATAAAAGCTGCAAGTGCATTCGTTAACCCAAAAGGCATGACCAAAAACTCAAAGTGGCCATACCGTGTTCTAAAAGTAGTCTTTAACACATCAGACTCCTTTATCCGCAATTGGTGGTAGCCTGATCTCAAATCTATCTTAGAAAAGACCTTTTTCCCCTTGCAACTGATCAAACAAATCATCTATGCATGGGAGAGGATATCTGTTCTTAATAGTGACATGGTTGAGCTTCCTATAATCCACATACATCCTCAACGATCCATCTTTCTTCTTTAGAAAAAGGACTGGAGCTCCCAAAGGTAAAGAGCTCGGACTTATGAACCCTTTCTCTAATAATTCTCCCAATTGCTCCTTAAGCTCCTTCAATTCCGCCGGAGCTATTCCATAAAGTGGAATCGATATGGGTATTGTGCCCATAAGAAGCTCTATCAGAAATTCAATTTCCCTAGGTGGTAGTAGTCCTGGTAATTCCTCGAGAAAGACATCCGGGAATTCCATGACCACAGGTATTTCTTTTAATTTCCCTCTATCTGCCTTTGTGTCTACCACATAGGCCAAAAATGCTTCACATCCTTTCCTTATCAGTTTTTTTGCTGTTAAAGCTAAAACCATTCTAGTCGGACTCACTTTTCCGTCCCCCATAAACACCACCTTTTTACCTTTGCCAATTTCAAACTCCACGATCTTTTGTCTGCAATCCAAGTTGGCATTATATTTCTCCAAGGTGTCCATACCCAAAATCACATCTAATCCTCCCATACTCAATGGCATTAGATCCACCACTAATTCCCCCCCTCCAATATGTATCTCACAGTCTCTGTATACTTGACTAATAATAATACATTGTCCAATTGGAGTACTCACCATCAAAGGAGTATCCAATGGCCTTAATTCTCTACCATGCACAGTTCGACTCGATGACATCAATCAAAACAATTACATCATCATCCGAAAATTTAACCGTACCAGTTATCTTTGCTTCGGAGCAAAACAATTCGAATTAGGCCCGATCAACTGGAATGTGTATTATCCATATAGAGGATCTTCCAATTGAGAAGACCCATCGACTTGAGACGAAGAGAAGGTTCTATCTATTTTATTTAGTTATTCATTTATTGTAGTTGTATACAAACAAAAAATGTTTATAGAAAAAAAGGTCCTTTTTTCTTGTTCTTGATTTGTTCTGCAGAGATTGAACCACTTTAATTTTTATTCATAATTGTAAGTTCTTACCAAATAATATCAAAAAGGAAAATATTCAAAAAAGAAAACGTTCATTAAAAAAATCCTTTTGTAGCAAATCATTTGTTAAGAAAAATAAATAAGCTTAACACAAAGGCGGAAAAAGAAATCCTAGTAACGTGGTCCCGAACATCTACCATTATACCCACAATGATCGGCCATACTATTGCTATCTATAATGGAAAGGAACATTTACCTATTTATATAACAGATCGTATGGTGGGCCATATCAGTCTCCCTAAAGGGTTCACTTTCCTAGCCACATCAGAAATTTTATTGCCCACTTCCATTACTGTCCTGTGTCCCACTGTCTCGGCCCTCTTTGAAGCTTACATCTAACTTCTCTCATGTCTTGGATTCTAAGGGCATTCTCTTGCCATATGTCCTTTCTCCCCGCAATTGAAACACGCTCCAGTCAATCGGTAACATTCCCTTCTATGAAACCTTCCGCAATGTTCACATTTAGGAATGGGTGGCTTATCCCCATTTCCCCTCCTGCTTCCTCCAGCCGTTGAGGCTTGATGTGAAACATTAGAAGTTCTCATAGGTCTAGGTCTGCTTGCACCACTGCTCCTCTCCTCAGACTGTACAGGGAAAGCCCTGGTACTCCTCTCGGGCATAGAAGTACCACCTCCCCTCGTAGACTATTCTCTCCCCTCTCTTCTTGTTCACTGCACTCTTGATGTTCTCCACATTTTCCACTCTCAATGCTGCTTCAACCAACTGTTGGAAGTCGCAGAAATTCTGTGCCACCACTTTCTCTCTGATGGCCAAGTGTAGTCCCGCTTCAAATCTTCGGCACCTAGCCGTTTCGCTCATTATTAACTCAGCTGCATATCGGGCCAATTGTGTAAATCAGCACTCATATTCACTCACTGTCATCTCCCTCTAGGTGAGGCTAAAAAACTCTCTCTGCTTCTGCTGGATGTACACTTCAGACAAATACTTCTTTTTATACATTGCTAAGAAATCTTTCCATGCGAGCACTAGCGGTCTCATCTGACTCCCCGGCACACTCTCACACCAATGCAGAGCATCTCCCTGAAGCAAACTAGCAGCATACACAACATTCTCATCATCCTCACAATCCATTTGATCTAGTATCCTCTCGATATTTCTCATCCAATTCTTGGCTTCTTCTAGATCCGTGGTCCCATAGAAATCCACTGCCCCATACTTCCTCAGCCTGTTGAACTGTTTCCCCTTCTTAACTGGGGCCGAAGCAAAAGCCTACAGCATCTGACCCATATCCTTGACAAAGGCTTGAGTAAATGCCTGAAACAATATCGGATCTAAGGGAGGCACTTATTCTGGCAGAACAGGCGACTCCTATGTCTGTAAGCGAGAGGGCTTAATAATATGACCTACAGAAGTCTCAGCATCCCCAAGAGAAAGGGGCAAGAACAGTCCAAGAGGGGAGGTGGTACTTCTATGCCCGAGAGGAGTACCAAGGCTTTCCCTGTACAGTCTGAGGAGAGGAGCAGTGGTGCAAGCAGACCTAGACCTATGAGAACTTCTAATGTTTCACATCAAGCCTCACCGGATGGAGGAAGCAGGAGGGGAAATGGGGATAAGCCACCTATTCCCAAATGTGAACACTGCGGAAGGTTTCATAGAGGGGAATGTTACCGATTGACTGGAGCGTATTTCAATTGCGGGGAGCAAGGACATATGGCAAAAGAATGCCCTCAGAATCCAAGACATGAGAGAAGTTAGATGCAAGCTTCAAAGAGGGCCAAGACAATGGGACACAGGACAGTAACGGAAGTGGGCAATAAAATTTCTGATGTGGCTGGGAAAGTGAACCCTTCAGGGAGGTCGGGAGGACAAGCATCAGCTAGAGTATTTGCTATGACGAGGGAGGATGCAGAGATAGCTCCGGAGGTCGTCACTGGTACAGTTAAATTATCTGATGATGATGTAATTGTTTTGATTGATCCAGGTTATACCCATTCGTTTGTGTCATCGAGTCGAACTGTGCATGGTAGAGAATTAAGGCCATTGGATACTCCTTTGATGGTGAGTACTCTAATTGGCCAATGTATTATTATTAGTCAAGTATACAGAGACTGTGAGATACATATTGGAGGGGGGCAATTAGTGGTGGATCTAATGCTATTGAGGATGGGAGGATTAGATGTGATTTTGGGTATGGACACCTTGGAGAAATATAATGCCAACTTGGATTGCAGACAAAAGATCGTGGAGTTTGAAATTGGAAATGGTAAAAAGGTGGTGTTTATAGGGGACGGAAAAGTGAGTCCGACTAGACTGGTTTCAGCTTTAATAGCAGAAAAACTGATAAGGAAAGGATGTGAAGCATTTTTGGCCTATGTGGTAGACACAAAGGCAGATAGAGGGAAGTTAAAAGAAATACCTGTGGTCATGGAATTCCTGGACGTCTTTCCCGAGAAATTACCAGGACTAACACCACCTAGGGAAATTGAATTTTTTATAGAGCTTCTTTCAGGCACAATGCCCATATCGATTCCACCTTATGGAATAGCTCCGGCAGAATTGAAGGAGCTTAAGGAGCAATTGGGAGAATTATTAGAGAAAGGGTTCATAAGGCCAAGCTCTTCACCTTGGGAAGCTCCGGTCCTTTTTCTAAAGAAGAAAGATGGATCGTTGGGGATGTGTGTGGATTATAGGAAGCTCAACCATGTCACCATTAAGAACAACTATCCGCTCCCATGCATAGATGATTTGTTTGATCAGTTGCAAGGGGAAAAGGTCTTTTCTAAGATAGATTTGAGATCAGGCTACCACCAATTACGGATAAAGGAGTCTGATGTGTTAAAGACTGCTTTTAGAACACAGTATGGCCACTTTGAGTTCTTGGTCATGCCTTTTAGGTTAACAAATGCACCTTCAACTTTCATGGACTTGATGAATAGAGTCTTCAAGCCTTTTTTAGACCAATTTGTCATAGTCTTTATTGATGACATATTGGTTTATTCCAAGAGTGACGAGGAGCATGAGGAACAATTGAGGCTTGCTTTGAAGACATTGAGGAAGGAAAAGTTGTATGCTAAATTTGATAAATGTGAATTTTGGTTAAAGGAAGTGGTGTTCCTTAGACATGTAGTTTCGGAAAAAGGAGTGCATGTAGATCTGAGGAAGATAGAAGCAATTGTGAAATGGGAAGCACCTAAGAATGTAGCTAAAGTGAGAAGTTTCTTCGGTTTAGCCGGATATTACAGAAGGTTTGTGGAGGGATTTTCCATGATAGCTGCTCCACTTTCCTAATTGACAAGGAAGAACCAGAAGTTTGTGTGGACAGATGAATGTCAGAAGAGCTTTGAGGAGCTTAAGTACAGATTTGACGAGTGCACCAATTTTGACCTTGCCTTCGGGTAGTGATGGATACACAGTTTACAGTGATGCCTCGAGCAAGGGATTAGGTTGTGTGTTGATGCGAGGAGATAAGGTGATTGCTTATGCTTCTAGGCAATTGAAACCTTATGAGATGAATTATCCTACGCATGACTTGGAATTAGCTGCCATAATTTTTGCATTGAAAATATGGAGACACTTTTTGTATGGAGTCACTACTAGGGTATTTACAAACCACAAGAGTCTTAATTATCTGATGAGCCAGAAAGAGTTGGATTTGAGACAGAGAAGATGGTTAGAACTGTTAAAGGATTATGACTTAATGATTGATTATCACCCAGGGAAGGCTAATGTAGTAGCGGATGCACTGAATAGAAAATCGACTATGGCACATATGGAGACAGTGTATATTCCTTTGTTAAAGGAATTAGCCAAACTCAAAGTGACATTGAGATAAGCTGAAGCTGATTGTATATTGGCAAACTTTAGAGTAAGGATAGTATTGAATGAAAAGATTAAGGAATTGCAAGAACAAGATGAGTTCTTGAGTAGGCTCAGAGAAGAGATTAAAAATAGTAAACCTTCTAAAATAGAGGTAAGGGAAGATGGATTGATAGTGGTAGGAAGTAGACTATGTATTTCTGATATGCAAGAGCTGAAAGATGAAATTCTTAATGAGGCACACAATGCACCTTACGCAATATACCCAGGAAGTACAAGAATATATAGAGGTTTGAAGGAACATTTCTGGTGGAAAGGAATGAAGAAAGAAGTTACAAAATACACTAAAAGATGCTTAGTGTGCCAGTAAGTCAAGGCTAAGCACCAAGCACCTTCAGGCAAGCTTAAACCTTTGTCGATTCCTAAATGGAAAGAAGATTACAATGGATTTCTTGATGGGATTGCCAAGAACTAGCAGGAAGCATATTGCAATATGGGTGATTGTTGATAGGCTAACTAAGTCAGCACATTTCTTGCCAATTAAGCAGACGGATTCTTTGAATGTGTTGGCCAAGAAATACATAGATGAGGTAGTCAGACTTCTCGGGTATTCCAGTGTTTCTGCTCAGTTCATGTCCCTTTGGAGGGACATATGTCCGCTAAGCGGACCTTCTCGGGTATTCCAGTATTTCTGCTCAGGTCATGTCCTTTAGAGGGACATATGTCTGCTAAGCGGACCTTCTCGGGTATTCCAGTGTTTCTGCTCAGTTCATGTCCCTTTGGAGGGACATATGTATGCTAAGCAAACCTTCTCGGGTATTTCATTGTTTCTATTCAATTCATATCCCTTTGGAGGGATATATGTCCGCTAAGCGGACCTTTTCGGGTATTCCAGTGTTTCTACTCAGTTCATGTCCCTGTGGAGGGACATATGTCCACTAAGCGGATCTTCTCAGGTATTTCAGTGTTTTTGCTCAATTTATGTCCCTTTGGAGGGACATATGTCCGCTAAGTGGACCTTCTCGGGTTTGTTTGTGTCCTAACTCAGTTCATGTCTGTTTGAAGGGACATATTTCTGCTAGGCGAACCTTCTCGGGACAGTTTTATAAATGTCCAAATTTTGATCCTCTAGATGGAAAAATCTCTCTTCTAGTCTTTAGGGAAGTTATAGAACTCGAATTCCTCTTCGAAACCATACTTGAATGGTCCAAATCCGACATCTCTGTCAAAAGTTATGCCAATCATTTCATAATAAACTAGAGACATGGAGCTACAATTGTTCTAAAGAAGTCAATTTGTGATTCCGCTGTCGGAACTGGTTTTGGCTAGAGAGATCCCATGGAAACAACCTTATAGGATAATATGTTCACGTTTTTCATATTTCGGATAGTTGGGCTCCAGAAACGGGGTCCAACATGAAGCTTTTATTAACTATTCATGTTCTCAATCTGCATATATGGATGGTTCAAAGATAAGATGTCCATGTAAAAAGTGCAAACATATTCGTTTTCTTCCAATTGATGAAGTGAATCTCCATTTGTTAAGAAAAAAGTTTGTTCCAAATTATTTTGCGTGGCCATGACATGGGGAGCCATTAATTTGTAGCACTTCAAGGGGTAATGAAATAAATTCACCAATAAATATAGATGGTTTGAAAAGGGGACTAGATTGATAACAAATAATGTGGGTGCAATTGAAAATCCTTACACCCAAATGGTTTATAATGCAGTTGGTTACACATTTCAGGAAAATATAGAAAATCTTGAAGAAGAACCAAACTCAAATGCAAAAAAGTTTTTTGACTTACTAAAATTAGCTAACTAAGAATTATGGCCAAATTGTGAGACCATGACTCAATTATCTTCAATTGCTCGAATATTGAACATAAAGTCTGAAGGGCATATTTATGATTGAAGTTTGGATAAAATTCTTGCTTGGTATAATGAATCATTGCCTCCTGATCATACAATGGTTGATAATTCTTACAATATGAAGAAAATTATTATAAGTATTGGTTTGATAGTTTAAAAAATTGATTCTTGCAATTTGGGATTATTTTGTTTTGGGGGGATGATGTGGAATTACAAGAGTGCACATTTTATGGTCAATTTAGGTTCAAACCTAGAAAGCATAGTATGAAACAGAAATTAATACCCTGGAAGTGGATGTATTATTTCCTGTTAACTCCAAGGATTTAAAGACTGTACGCCTCTGATGTTACTGCATCTTTTATGAGATGGCATAATGAACACAAACAGGAAGATGGAATAATAAGTCATCCATCGGATGCACTCGTATGGAAATATTTCAATAACGCCCATTCTGAGTTTGCAGCTGAAAGTTGAAATGTTAGTTAGGTTGGAATTGTCGACAGATGGATTCCAAATTTTTGGTCAATCCGGCCAACATATTCATCATGTCTAATTATAATTACTCCTTATAATTTGCCTCCATAGATGTGTATGAGTGATGAATATATGTTCTTGCTAGTGATTGTGCCAAGGCCTACAAATTTAAAGCATAAAATTGATGTATTCTTACAACCATTGGTAATTGATTGCACAATCTTTGGAATTTAGTGTGTAAACATATGACGTGTCTCTTAAAAAAAATTGTTGAAAGTAGCTTTGTTATGGACTATTAGTGATATCCCTACGTATGTTATGTTGTCTGGATGGAGTACAGCAGGGAAATTGGTTTGTCCTTACTGTGACAATTATTTTGATGCATTTTATCTTGCTAACGGGGAAAAAAACATCTTGATTTGACAACCACAAAAAATTTCTTCCTCCAGATCATCCATTTAGATGTAATAAACAAATGTTCATTAAAAATAGGATTGTACAAACATCTCCTCCCCCTCACAAAGCTGGTGAAAAGATATTGCAGGAGATTGATGAATTAGGATTGCTGAAAGTTATAGAACTTGAAGTTAAAGAAGTTAATAGAAACATTAGTAAAAACATTGGTTGGAGAAAACGAAGTTCTTTTGAGATTTTTCATATTGTAAAACTAATTTGATATGCATATTGAAAAAATATATTTTTGACAATTTGTTCACATCATAATGAACATTGAAGGGAGGACAAAGGACAACTCAAAATCATGAGTTGATTTGAAACTTTTTTGTAGAAGAAATGAGCTAGATAAAGATCTTCACACTAGTAAATATCTGAATGCATGTTACACTTTTGACAAAAAACAAAAAGAAATTTTGTGTGAATGGTTGAAAAGTTTAAAGTTTCCTAATAGTTATGTTTCGAACTTGATAAAGTGTGTAGACATGAGGAAGTACAAATTATTTGAGATGAAAAGTCATAATTGTCATGTGTTTATACAAAGGCTAATTTCATTTGCATTTCAGGAGTTGCTACCGAGTAAAGTTTGGGAAGCTATAATAGAATTTAGTTTGTTTTTCAAAAGCTTAACATCATCTGAACTAAAGTTGGCTAAAAAGGAAAAATTAGAAAGGGAAATTCCAGTTATCTTGTGCAAATTAGAAGGGATTTTCCCTCAAATCTTCTTTTAACTCTATAGAGCATCTACCCGTACATTTAGCATACAAAGCTAAACTTATCCAGTTCAATATTGATGGATGTATCCATTTAAGAGGTAATTATATTTAATATTTAAATAAAACTTATAGCATGTTTTAATCACATAATTGTAATAACCCTATTTGTAATGTAGGTATTTGCATCATTTAAAGAAAAATGTCAAAAAAGGCTAGAGTTGAAGGTTTGATATGTAATGCTTATTTAGTGGAAGACGTAATTACATTTTGTTCACATTATTTTGAGTCGCATGTGCATACAAAAGAAAGAAAAGTTCCTCGTAATGACAATAGAGGAGAAACGAATGATGTTGATGCTAACTTATTCATTTTCATATATCCTGGACGAACATATGGACGATCAACAAGAAGAATATTAACAGAAGAAGAAATAGAGGTTGCCCGTGGTTACATTTTATTGAATTGTCAAAAGGTTTAACCTTTCGTGCAGTAAGTTTAAGTTGATTTTGAAATTCATTATTTAGGTTTTCGAAGTTAATATTGTTCACAAATAAAATACATAATAATGCTTTTATACTATACGAGGAATGGTTACGATAGCTAATGCTCGAAAAAATACCAGATGATATCAACAAAGAAGTTAAAAGACACTTTCCTCGATGATTCGAGAAATATGTAAGTTTTCACTAGCAATAATTGAAATGATTGAATTATCATATCAAAGTTTTTAAATGAGATTATGCTATTTAATATGATATTTTTTGTGTAGGCCTTAAAAAATCCAATGGTGAACACGTTCATATTTGATCTTGCGAAAGGACCTTTGTGAACTATTAAATCGTATCTGGTGTATTTTGTTAATGGATGCAAATTTCATACAGAATATCATGATCATAACATGGCAACAGTAAATAGTCAGGTTTGCATACAGAGAGAATTGATGGATTACTATGGTAAAATTATTGAGATACTTGAAATTGAGTACCATACATTGCCAATAAAATGAAGTGTGATATTTAAGTGTGAATGATTTAATCTAACTCCTAATGTTGGAACATAAGTGCACAGCCGATACAATCTAGTTGAAATCAACCAGCGAAGAAGATTTAGACAATTTGAACATTTCATATTGGCGATGCAACTGATCCAGGTGTATTATGTCCCTTTTCCTAGCTTACAACGAGATAAGTTAGATTGGTTGGTTGTTTGCAAAGTAAAACCTAGAGGTGTTTTTGAATTACATGGAAAAGGAGAAAATAAGAGAATTGAAAGAGAAGCGTTTTAGGAAGACGTTTATGAAATAAATGCATGTGTAACATATTACGAGAATGAACCTTTGAACAATCCAAATAATGAACATGTTGAAATTTTATCTGGAGTGGAGCCTGAGTTTGATTCTAATTCTTCAAAAAAAGAAGATGATAATGATTTTGATTTACAATTAAGTGATGATAGCGATTAATTTGTGTTTATAATAAAATATTATATGAATAAATCTATTATTGTATCAACAATATATGATTATATATTTAACTTATATTGTTCTATCATTGGAATATTTAATCAAATCGCAATTTCAGGTTTAAAATATGCCACAAAAGAGAAAACAAGAAATGATGAGGCCAATGGTCAAGTTACCACCATTTGGACAAGCCAGTGTAGGTCTAGGTGAAGGATCACATTATGCAGATGCTACAAAATCAGGTGTTGTAAGTCTACCTACTGCACATTCAAATGAGGTATCACCTTCTCGACCTACAGTCCCTGTACAATCACTTTCTGTAGCAGCAGCCCTACACCATCTAGCAGCCCTACACCATCCACCACCCCTATACTGACAGAGATATCAGGTAGAAACGTTATGGATGATGGAGTCAGCCTCCAGCCTGGAGCTAAGGGAGATTATAGAAGAACTTACATCACAATTGTCAACAATCTGTAAGTGAAATTCTAAAAATTTTGTAATACATGATAACATCATAGGTTTATAGTGAAGTTATAGGTATTAATTTGAAAATGATCTAAAATAGTTTATATATTAGGTTGGTTCCATCTGAAACGTGCTCTAGAAATATCTCATACAAGTTAAAGGAAAAGATAGATCTTGAGGGTGTCATATATGGAAGAATATCCTTTAGACGACAAAAGATTTTTATTATCAAGAGTTTGAGGCACAAAAAGTATATTCTTTAATCTTTTTAATTTTATCTAATTTTATACATTAATTAGATAAATATTATAGTTTATACGTATTTATAGTATTTTTTTCTTCAGAAAGAATTTTTTGCGATTCAAAATTTGATGTTGTAATTTATAATGTGTGAGAGAGACAAGCTCGTGTACGATATAGAGACTTTCTTGGTTTGATACACAAGAATGATATACGACCTCCTTATATATCTGAAGAAATATGAACTTGTTGGCAGCAGTATTGGACATCACCCGAGGCAATGTCCATTTTAGAGTGCAATTTTGTAAACAGATATAGAGGACTAAGGGAGAGAGTATGCCCGTACACACAGGAGGATCTATGACCCACCAAGAGCATGCAGAAAAACTTATAAGTATCTAAACTTTACACTTATATTATGATTTTTATACTTTGATGTATGAAATTTGGTTTCAATGTAATTTGATTTATGAAATTTAAAATAAAAATATATGTGTATTATGGAGATTGATAATGTTATAAATGTGTGGTGCCATTAATGGTTGTGTTGTTAAGTAATTTTTTTGTTCAATAGGGGGTAAATATCATAAAAATAGAGAAAATTTTGCCAAAATTTTTGTAAATTATAGTTCACTTATAACACTTTATTCTGATGCAGAAAAAGTCTATGGACAGGAAGTCAACACTACATCAGCTCTTTTTGCACACTCACACTAAGAAACATGACGGTGTGGCCTTCGTCAACACCCGATGCAGAGAACTTAATGTATGTAAAATTTGTACTTTAATATTAATTCTTAAAAATTATCAATTATTAACATAAACAATTATAATGATAAGATCAAATATAAGAAAACATTCTACGACAATCTCAAAATTCTGAAATTGTTGATAAAAGTCAGACATATCTTGATGTAGTGGGTGGTAGGGACAACCGTGGAAGAATCTTCGGCTTAGGTTCATTTGTAAGCACATGCTATTCGCAATCCTCCACATTCACTACAGCTGGATCTAGTAGGTGGTCCGTATCAAATGAGAGAGTTATTCAGCTTGAGAGCACAGTAGAGAGATTGGCAACTCAATTGCAACAGTCAATGGAGTATATAGCCCAGCTTCGTAATAAGATTGATGAGTTGAAGGAGAGGGGCAGCATCTCATCGTAGCAGTCAGAGCATCCGTCTTCACCAACTACATAGCTTAGATGGATAAGTGAATGTAGATATTTCGCTACTCTTAAGTAATTTTGTATGAATTCTTAATTTACAGTTATTTTCAAGATGCTTATTATTATACATTATAATTTTTATTATATATTAACAATCAAGATAATTTTTACTTTATATTATCAATCAACTTATTGTTTTGAAAAATTGAATGTAAAAAAAATCAAAAGATTATCAACAGAAAACTTAAGAAGGAAGTGAGAAATGGTGGTTGAAATTATCATATATAAATTTCTCGATGAAATTATGATACTCCATCAGTAATTTATCGATCAGTAATTTATCGATAGACTGCTAATTCCGTAGATAAATTACCGACATAATGATATATTCCGTAGGTAAATTACCAACAAAATGACATTTTCTGAAGGTAAAATTTGCTAACAGACAAGCAACTTACGGTCGCTAAATTTTTTGATGAAATTGTAAAATTCCGTCGCTAAATTTACCAATGGAATTAGAGTGTTCCGTCATTAAATTTCTCAAGAAAATTACAAAATTCCATCGCTAAATTTACCAACGGAATTAAAATATTCCGTTACTAAATTTGCGATGGATTCGAAATATCCGTCGTTAAATTTTACCTATGACCGCTTCTCTAATGACTCTTTTCGTCGGTCATTTTCGCCACCAAATTTATTTGCCAACGGAAAATTCGTCAATAATTTATGGCGGTAAAACCAATTTTTAGCATAGTGATTGTTTTATGTGTAAACATACATAAAAAGATATCGTTTTAGGCTAGAAACAGAATTAGAACAGGTTAAGCTGTACACAAGATTTGAACCCCACAATAAATGTTCATAACATAGATTTTGCAAGTTTTGTGAATTATATCTGTTAATTCTATTTGTCCTACATTAACCTATGTAAAATTCTTCTGCATATTATATGCCCAGCCATAAAAAGAAAAATAACACATAGCCTATGCAAGCCTGTAGCGAAATTGTTTTTTATCAACGATATATAGTATTTTCCTTTATCTTACTTCTTTATCTTCCCCCCGCTTCTATAATACTATTTAACATGTCCTGTCCAAGCAAACGGCGGCTCCCTTTGGATACGTTAAAGATTAGGCAAATGCATTTCCTTGCAACTAAGACATCGTGCCAAAAGGCAAAATCATATCTCACCATCACAACATCTCATCAATTTTACTAGCATAGGGCAAGTGACGCTCTTCTTTCTACATCTTTCACGCAGCGGTAATGAAACTAGTTGGATAGTTCACTCATGGTAATCTTTTCGTCGATTATTGGTGTTTATAAGGAAGGTCAGTCCTTTCAGTGGACAATCTACTAGTTGGTCGAAGCATGAAGATTGTTCTTTGAAACGTTGGTGTGTGTGAAAACATGAGTTCCTTTTCATCTGAGATCTATGAACATTGTATTTATTGAATGTTTGCTAGGCTTTGTGGTAAAGAAGCTTGAATGGAACCTAGTTCCTTGTGATTTGTGAGGTATTAGTTGATGGTAGAATCACCATTATAGAGTAGCACCCCGGCCAGAACTGTATGATTTGGTTGACGATCTATACTAGTTTTTCAATTTGCATGCTCTTAAAACAAGGAATCACATACACGTTGAACAGGCAAAGCTCTTTGACAGCATCATTATCAAGCCACGGGTGAAGATTATGAAGTCAGATTTCAAGTCTCTTGTAGGAAAATGCAGATATTGTTGAGGCTCATGTAGTGGTGGCCAATGCTCGGAGCAACCTGGTCACATTTTCCTTTTGCTTATTTATTGCAATTATTTAAAAAGAATGAAAGAAAGAATGTCCAAAAGTAGTCCTCTCATCTAGATGATATAACTGGAGACCTTAAGAGTCGGGTAAAATTTAGCAAGAACTGCTTAAGCGAAACTAAAACTGTAAGTTAAATTGTTTTTAAAAGAAACAGTTTAAGGTTGGTGAAGAAATTTTAGCTTCGATTTATTCCACTGTACAAGGCCCGCGTACAAGTTCACCAAGAGAGGACAATCTCAGGTAAAACATTCAGTAGATCATCATCAAAATATTTGAGAAACTCATCTCGTGTGAGAACATTCGCTGCCCTACTTTATTTTATCTCGATATTCCTCTAACTTTGTTTCTCCATAGATTAGGTAGATCATGTCTCCAAGAAATAGGATTCTAAAGGCTTAACTGAAACAAAAGTAACGAAAATTATTGAAATAAAAATAACTTCTTGATCTATACTATAATCCTAAACAAAGTCCGATACATGGTCCAACAATTTAATCAAATATAATTCGACTTTATTGGCTTTGTCACTCATGAGTATATAACACTTTACTTTTTATAAATCATGTATCTAGAGATGGTGCTGATCAATACTATGCACATGTTTTAAACCACTGCTAGCGGACTAATACCATTTGCTGCACTTGGTTCAAACCACCGTTGGCACACAGAGCTCCTCCGAACCACCGAAAGCTCTTTGCAGAAATTCCTCAACAACTGACACAAATTCTTCCACTTTTTCTTCATGGGGTAAATGCCCACAATCCTTAATTACTTCAAGGTGAGAACCGGGTAATGCTTGTGCAAGTCTCTTCGCATTCCAAGATGGAACAATTCTATCAGTATCACCGGTGACAATGAGAACTGTGATTTTATCATTTAAAAGACAAAAGATTAACATTGCATTCAACATATTAATCTTAATAAATGTAGCATATTCTGTTCTGGTGCATGAGGATTCATCACTTTAAAGCTGGAGCCCCACAGTAAATCAGATAATCAGTCATATGAAAGCTTGACCAAAAGGTCCGATACTCTCCACAGCGAAAGATATATACCAAAGGTGTATACTCATACTTCTATCCAAATCATCAAAACATCATGTCCATACTTAAGGTATGCGAGTTGTCCAAATTACCCAAGCTATGGCTTAAAGCGTGAATTGACACTTTACGATTGTAGCATCTGAAGGATGAAGCAGAAAAGAGGAGAGAAAAAACAAAAAAGCAAACATTAGGAAAGAGCAGTAGGCTCACTAGAATTACCAGGACATGAAATTTCACGAAGTCTTTTTGACAGAGGTGACTTTGATAAAGCATCCACATTCGCAAGTGTTGCTGCAGTGAATTCTGCAAGAGCCTTGTCCCAGCCTCTAACCCTCAATGGCTAAGTTTTAACGAATAACATCCACGTAAGTAACAAATACTGATGATTGCTTACATAAGGCTTTGTGGAAGCTAATCAAATCATTAGAGTATAACAGAGATCACCTTTGTATAACCAGTTATGGTACGTTCTGTAACTTGATTAGGGTCAAACCAAGCATTTCTTATAGCTGCTAGACCAAATTTATCGATTGCGATTCTTATCTGACAATCATGGAGTAGAATTAATTAATATTTAAAAGGTAGGGAACACAGAAAAATTTAAATCACTCTAAGCCCCCAAAAAAAAGTATGAACAGAAAATAGCACACAATATATATGCGAGTTTGAATATTGGAAAGGACCTAGGCAAGAAGTTCATAATTTATAAGTTTATGCACAAAGAAAGTACCAGTAGTACACCAATGGCTGAGCGAATTATAGCTGATAATGCTTTCTTAAAAAGTAAGTTGAGAACATTTATTACACCCTTCACCATTTGGAGCGTTTTCTGAAACACAAAAGTAATGATCTTTGATAAAATTTCAAAAATGGGGCGAGATAGGTTTGCTAATGCGTTTGAATATGATGCCTCTCCTTCTTCAATCTTCTTACTTCTTCCAGAGTAGAATCCTTCAACGGCGTTATCAACAAGAAGTGGGGCAAATATCGCTGGAGAAACAAGTATTAGAGCTGCAACACGTTCAGGAGCCTCAAAATAAGAATTGACTGCAACAAGGGAACCAGCAGAATGCCTGGAATTTATGGTTTTAACAGGACCTAAGTTTTTTTGTTTCAAAACAAACATGTATCGAAGAAAATCAATAATGACGTACTAGCGGTTAACCATCCATTAAAAATTAATCGAGAACCAATGGAGTCCATTTGGCAAGAAAAAAATAAGTCAATGACAAGGAAGAGGAAAATATATACCCCACGAGAACTGCCTTCCGAGCCTTCAAGAGGTCAACAAAATATAAAGTAGCGAGCGTGGAAAATGCAATGGAGTAAGGATTCAGTGATCTTGAACCGTCAGGAGTAGGAGAGGAATTCGCAAAAGATAAATCCCTAGATGTCAATCCAAAGGCTGGCCTGTCGAAAGCAACAACTTTGGAAGCAGTAAGTTGCGCCAAAGGCTTCATAGCTCTACTCCATGAGAAAATAGAAGCTCCAAAGCCATGTAATAAAATGAAAGGAAAATCAAGCTTCGCGAAGGAGGGCGCTGGAAGTTCAGAATCGTGAGATTGTGATTCTGCTGCATCGCATACCTTGTAGTGAATGCGAACGCCGTTGAAATCACAAAAACGGCCGTCTGGATCAGCTAAAAGCTCGGGATGCAGTAGTTCATCTTGGTCTATGCCCGCTATTCTCTTTCGCTTTTCCTTTGTTTTTCCCTTCCACTCATCTGGAGACAGTAAGAGGAAAATTGTATGGATTGGATAACCAACTCTGCTAAGGGGATCTTCGGATAAAGCACAGTAATAAACCACAGCAGGTGAAAGAAAATAAAAAAAACCTAGGGATTACTAACCAGAATAAGGAGGAAAAACACCAGCAGAAGACGCATCAGCTCGAGGAGGAAGCAATTTGGGATAAGAATCAGCATATGTATCTGCAGGGAAGTTGACAAAACATCTTCTATGTCTGGAACAATCTGTAAAACTGAAAAGGGAAAGGGACTGAAATGCCAACTGTTGAGAAGCACTCATGACGAAGTTGATGTTCTGATGATAATTGATTAACTAACAAGTCTGGAAAGAAGCAAAAGGAATCCTAAATCAGCTTTCATTCAAACTTCATTCTGTTTTTCTGATTGCATGGACGGAGTTAGTGGAGGGGGGAGGAAAGTATTTAGGATGAAACTTACCGCCACACGAAACAATTTCGCTTTACAATTTCGAATTACTACAGTGAGTCAGGCTTGTTTTGTCAGAATTCCCTCTAATTACACAACACAGGCTTAAGGCCCAATCAAGCCCAATAATGTGGAGAACTGTTCTAGTGACTTCTTGAAAGTTAACGCTGGTTGTCTTTTTAACTTTTATTATTACCAGAACCCTGTCTTTCATGTATAAACATAACAAGATTTTCCTTTATTCAAAAATTATGTTGATCAATTTGTTTTCGCATCCACTCCATATACGTATGATCACATGTTTATTAGATTCGTTAACGAAGAAAATTTTGGTAATTATTATTAATTTTGTTAATCAAATTTATTTTATTTCATAAAGTTAAATTGATTGCATGTATTAAGGATATAATGTACATTAAATAGTAAATTTGTGTTCATTTTTAAGAAGAAAACTTTTTTCGAAAAAGTTAACTTATTTGGGACTGTAAAGATTCTCTTTTTCTCTCATTCAAAGATCAGCCTTTTTTGTGTTTTTACATCAAAAATTTTGTGTAGATAAATAGATTAATTTAATTAGTATTAACAATTATATGAGCTCAATTAGCGCAATAACTATAATGGAAAAAATCTTACCTTGTATTTAATTAAAACATGGTAAATTTATGCTCATTTTCACACATTAATTGTAATCACCTTTGTTTTTTTAGTTCAGTTTATTAAGAATGTGGAAGATATTAGTGTTAAATCCTAATTTTATCATGTGCTATTTTATGTCATTAATTTATTTTTATGTTTATACGTATGTAGATATTAAAAGTTCAATTGTTATATATTTTTGTTTTAGAAAATTAAATAAAGTTTTAACTATTTTTTATAGTATTATTATAAATTATAAACCGAGACATGAATGAAATGTTTAATTTTTATTATTTGATTTGTGTGATATTTTTAATGGGATTTAATTTGAACAAATTATTAATTTAATATTATTTTTACTCAGTGCTTTACTTTTAAAAATAAAAGAAAGGAGTTTATATTTAAGTTAATATTGAAAATTTACATAAATATTTACACGTATTAATTATAAATAAAAATACATTAATTTATTTATGTGAATCACGCCATGGAATTAGAACTAGTATAATAGTTATTTATCATGAGTTTGACGGTGATGAAGATTCTGTTGATAATGACATTCACAATTGAAGTAATTTCTCATTGGCTGGATGTTATCAATTTTCGGTTGTCCAAACATGATATCATACTCTTTGGTTTTCAGTCTTGAAAATCTGAATACAACAACTAAAGAAAAGAAGAAAAAAAAAACAGAGATGCATACTGTTGGTGCATCGCAATATTCACACGGAATTGAAGATACAATTTAAACAATAAAAGGAAGAAGAATTGGGTGCGAATAGGGCGAAGTTGCCGGATCATGATTGGTTGGCCTGCGAGAGTTGTTCCATGAGAGAGAGGATGTGAGCATGGTAGCAGCGAGCTTGATAAACGGATTCAGCCTCAAGCTCACCAAGCTGTGAGCAGAGCCTCTCCTCAGCTTCCTCAGCCACTCTCAATCTCTCCCACGCCCTCCGGAGCTCCATCGTCATCTCTTCTTCTCTTGCTTTGCTTTCTTTAAGCTCTCTCTCCAGCTCCTCATTTCTCTCTCTTAGCCTCATCACTACCATCTCATCCGACTCTCCTGTCATCTTCTAATTAAACCCACACAAATTTCGGTTGCTTCTGTTGCTTGCTTTATGATTCACCCATATGTACGTATATATAGCCTCGTTCAGATGTGTCCAGGTTCAATGTATCTGATCACACGACCCCGTCCATCTCCATTATTTGTATTTGCTTACGTATTTGCTTCCCTACTTTCTTCAACTTTTTTTTTTCCTTTTGTTTGACAATGGGCTTTCCTACTTATTCAATAGACGTTGGTCGTTGTGAGCCAATCTCATCCTTATATATTAACTTTCATTAAAAAATAATTATTAACGACAAGCACTAAGTTGAGTTATCTAATTGCATTCCAGACAAATTAGTTCATTAATCAGTTATTTTACAGTTAGACCATTAGTCATAGCAAGTTTAAAAATAAATTAACATAAATTGTTCTTTCTTAATATAATCAATTGAAATATTTATGTTTCAATAGCAACATAAAGTTTTCTATATATATATTATATTATGGATGCTATATAAATGTTTTGGAAATAAAGTTATTCAATTACCTTTTTATAATAATTTGAAAATTTGGAATTCGCTACTAATGCATAGTTTAAAAAGCTTGTTGAATTCAAAGAGCTTCCTTGTGCATTAAGCTCCTTCGTTTGATTTAATTATCATCCATAATTGACTACAAATACAAAGAAACTTCTTAAAAGCTCAAGGCCGTACTTCCCCGAGAAGATATTGACTTAATCTTTCAGCCCAAAAAAGGCTTGGAAATCTGCCCCTTGACTGGACTTTTGATATTGCCCCTTATTGGGTTTTTGCTTTCATAAAGCGACAACGGATGCTTGAGCTTTACAGACACAAACAATTCTTTCGGCCTATAAATAAAATCACCTTTTGTGAACTGAACTTCGGATAAGGTTTTCTTGAACTCTTGCTACTTTTCTTCTGTCTATCGGGTTATGCGGATGCTTTGCTTGCAAGTTTTATAAACTTAAATATCAAAATATAACGTATGTTTATTATTTACTGGAGTAAGCTCAAGTTGTCTTGTTGGCTCTTAAGGCTTCCGAATTATGCTAGGCTTAATATCACTGTATAACTTAATCAATGAGTGTTTTCACACCTTGTGGACTTTTAGAGTAGTCCAAGAGTGGATTAAAGGGAGAAGATATTGAGTTTATTTATGTTACATACTCGAGGACTGAACACCTAGCGTTGGACTTGGACAAAAGAGTGGTTGGATATGTACAATGAGTTGGTGCAAAGGATGAACAGGCCTGCACAACATAACAAAATGCCACAATCGGATTAAATTATGAAGAGTTTATTCCTGAAAGTGGACGGAAGCTTTTCTATATCTATTTTTATCACCGCCAACCTTTTCCTAAACTGTCCACGTCACTAGCCAATTAACAATTCCAATTTTTACTTTCACCATGGAGATTGCTCCACCCAGTCTTGTTTGATCAAGATGAAGACGAAGACGACGACGACGACGACGCGTTTATGCTGTTGGATTTGAATTGTTTCATTCTCGATGTCTATCTATCTGCAAATGGCGCCATGTTCGAATCAGATTTGCCATTTCAAACCGCCAAATCATTGAGGTCAGCTTTTCTTCTTCTCTATAAGCTATTTGATTTTCCTTTAGTCTTGTTTCTTTCACTCACTGTTACTGCTGTCGTCTTTTCTTTTCTTTTCTTTTCTTTTTTTTTTAATTCCCCCCTTGAAATGTTTTTAGACTCCCTCGGCATCTGTTCGATCTCTTTGTGCTTTGTTCAATGATTGTGCCTCGCAATCCCAAAAACAAGTGTCGGTACTGGATAATTTGTTTTCTTGGGTACAACGAGGAAATTTTTTTCTGGATGATTTGATTTGATTTTCTTTGAATTCAAAATGCTTTTCTGATTTATCTCTCTGTTGTTCTGACATGATGTTTGATAGGAGCGCTCTCTCTCTCAAGCCTCCATAAGTGACTATACAGTTGAGAACTCCGGTTGCAAGCAGTTATCCATTAGGTTTTTCTCTTGCCATCCCAGTGAAGTTGTGGTTTCTTGGAGATACGCACAGTATTGAGCTGATCATCATTCCGTTTACGCATTGATTTTTGGGTCTCAACCATGGATTCGTATGGTAATTATCAGCATGGGTCTGGGAAATTGGAACATATAATTTCCCAATTTCTGTTGAAAAGCTTGCACATCATTCTGGACTCGAGGATTCCTTCCCTTCAGCCGCAGGGTCAGAAAAGTGACAACTCTTACTCAGTTTCCAGAGTTAGAAAGAGTGACAAATGGTTCAATTTAGTTCTAGGAGATCGACCTGCAGGCCTTGATAACCTGCATTTCTGGCATAGAAATCTAATGGATCCCATGATTATCGACATCATTCTTGTTCACCACGGGCCTCCATCTTCTTCTGTGGATAACTCGTGCCCTACTTCAGCTGGGAGGACAACTGTTGAGACAGTTTTAGAGAGGTGGGTTGTCCAGTACGAGTCTGCACGGATTATGTCTCCCCAGACTGCTGATAGTTCTTCCTCTTACAAGAAAACTTACAAGAAATCAATCTTACTTTTACGTTCTCTTTATGCACAGATGAGGCTTCTTCCTGCCTATCGAATATTTAGGCAATTGAATGCATCTAGCCAAACTTATGATTTTGATATGATTTACAAGGTCTCGTCATTTTGTGAACCATTCTCTAGAGCAGAGGAGGAGATGATGAAAGAATACTCTTTTACCCCTGTTGAATCTGCTGCTGGTCGCCTTTCCATATCAGTGACTTACTGTTTGACAGTATCAGATTTCAATCTCGAGCCTCTGTCAGCTTTACCACCAAAAATAATTACAGATTATGTTGGTAGCCCTACCACTGATCCCCTCAGGTCTTTCCCCTCTTCTGAGAAGGGAGTACGTGCAACATCCTTTCCATTGAGAGGGATTAGGCCCAACACATCAGCTCCTTTGCAACGCCCACATAGTTGGACAAGTGGATTTCACAGAGCAGTCCCTTCCTTGTTGAATCAAACACTTGCTGGATCACCACCAGCATATCGTGCATCTCAGATGTCACATGATTTTTCGTCTCCTCCTTTTGATACTCATGGTAATAAAGTTCACAATTATAGGCCACCAACTTATCAGAGGGGCAATTTTTATGATGAGTGTCACCTTTCACCTCCATTCTCTCCATCTCTGTCCCCATCGACCACAACATGCTTTGCCAATGGCAATTCATTGCAAAGTTGCAAATATTCAGAAACTGCCCCTGTAACTATCCCACTTCCAATCACCGGAAAAAATTCTAGATACAATTATCCTAACTTTTCTGATCCAAGTAAGCATTCTCTTCCACCTTTATCTCCTAGGAGTGCACGTCATGATGCTTCATTTCAAGAGTCTCCTTCCAGAATTCGATCAATCAAGAAGCTAGAAATCTTAAGGGCTGGAGAATTGAACTGTGGCCTAACTAACCAATCTCCGAGTCATAAGGTATGCTTTACTCCATGTCCTACTTTGGACGACTATGTTACTCATTGACTTCACCTATCTGAATTGGAGCATAGTGACTGATAATAAGGTCATTGTTCATCGCAATTAGGTTTTCAAGGATAGCAAAGATGATTCGGGAAGGTTCTCAGGATTATTATCTTCTAGTGGCTCACCACGTATTGGATTTTCTAGAAGTTCTAGTAGATTATCTTTCCAAGATGATATAGAGGATTGTGATTTCTCATGTCCATTTGATGTTGATGATGTTGACGCATTTGATGGCCATATCAGGTAATTTTTTATTGTGTCTCACATTTCTTACTCTTTCTCCCTCTCTTGCTTTCCAATTATTCCCTAATCATCTCAACTCATCGTGTTTGTTTGGTTCTCATTTTCTAATTGATGTAGGATGAGTAGAAGGTATATCAAATTTTTTGTCATTTCTTAACTGATGTAGGACGAGTAGAAGATATGTCAACCTAATGGCTAGAACCCACAAAAGTTGATTGCTGAAATCTTAGTTTTAGGTTTGGAATTTCAGCTTAGGTTGAAATTTTAAGTTTTGATATAGCTAGAATTTTAGGTTTGATATGGCTAAAATTTTAGGGCTTTAGTTGTTGGAAATTTAGGTTAAAAGTGTTGGGATTTAGTGAGGTAAACAAGTAATGGAAGGTAAGAGAAATAGTAATTCATCAAGTTTAAGAATTACTCTTAGAAGAAAGTATCGCACTTTTTAATTAAAACTCAAGTTTATATAAAATAATTTAGGATATCTATATTGAAGTATTGAATATACATTTTTACATACATACATATATATAGAAAAATTCTTGGAACTCTAATTCTATTAATAAAGGGATTCTTAACTAAAAATATCCAAAATATAATTGAATCTTACTCTAATAAGAATTTTTTAATCATTAAATAAGTTTAAGTCCTACATGATTAGGATAATATATCTATTTTATTACTTCTTATCTAATAAGGAAACCTAGCATAAAATAAATTTTAGCCCTTGTTGTCTTTGTTGTAACCTCAAGGCGCACTCTTCATTCTACTAAATTGAAGTTTATAATTTGACCCACATTTCTTTCTTCTGAGCCTTTTCTTTTCCCATCCCCCCGCCCCAGCGTAGCACTTATGGAAAAAAAACTTCAAAAGAATCAACTGACTTCTCCCTTCTTCATTGATCTGGGGGAAAGGGAACTGTCTACCAGTTGGGAATCTAGACAACAATGCTCATGATCCATCAATAGATCCTACAAAGACAAAGGAAGAATATGGCTAAAGCACTAGTAGTAGATTAGATCTTCTAGCTACGTCCTTAGTCAGAGAGCCTCAATAATTAGTTTCGGTAGCACCCGACCCCTACTTACCTTACTTTGGTTGGGGAAGGCCTCATTGGTTGTCGATAAATAATTCCTATTTTTACCATTCTCTGAACCTTATAGTGAAGAGTGATTAGCCCCCAAAGTGGAAAGGATAGTGATTTGTCCTCATTTATTTCTTTTATAAATTCTAAGCTCTTTTGCATTAATTCCCTTTGATTTGTCCAAAGTCGCCCTTGGTGTAGAATGTGATAAATATTAAATACTGATCATGTAGGTTTGGATCCAACTTCTAAAATTCATATTTTAAAATCTAATAATTAACGTAAAGTGATCTTTTTGTCTATTTGACAAGAAACTGTTGATATCTACCAGCTCTTGTGGCTATTTGTTCATCTAGAACATCCTCTATCTACTCTTTGAGATGAGGGATAGTTGTAATTCTCATAACTGCAGTAAGAGATTGTGTACCATCATGTCCATGATAAACAATTAGACTAAGACTAGTTCTCATATTAATTAGTGATGAAAATCAGAACAATGATTTAGGAGAAATTATTTCCTAATCATAAAATAGGAAACAAGAGGATATCATGGATATTTAATTTAGGAAATTGTTAGCATTCCTCCTAGTGTTCAGCCTGTTAGTGTTAGTATATAGCCCACTAAGCACTAAGCCCATCCAGACCTACATTCGTAGGGGTCAGTTGGGTTAGGGGGTAAACGCCACATAGGCAAGTTGTTAGGAGTTAGTTATGGAGAGAGATTGTGAAGGTAATGTAGGGAATATAGAGGAATCTAATAGAGAGGGGGAGGGATCATAATTCATATTCTGCAAATATAGATATTGTATTGGCCTGGAAGCTATCTTCCAGGAGGTATACTGCTGCTGTACCCTACTTCTACGTAAATGATACAAATCTCTACTGGTATTCCTAACAGAAATTGCTGTAAATAGGGGATCTTACTGTAAATAGGAAATATTTTAATTACCTAAATTAAGCTAGGACTTGTGTATATATTCAACGGCACTTGTTGTGCAAAATAAGAAAAAAGATTACTTCTTTCTTCATGGTATCAGAGCCCAGGACGCTGTAACTCCTGGTTTCTTTCTTTTCTGACACTTACTTGGCCTTCATTGCCAATAGTGCCTTTTGGAAAACAAATGGCTGAAGCTATTACCAGCAAAAACCCCAACGCGGAGGTCTCTTCCTCCTCTGAAATCTCCTGTGTTGGTAATCCCAAAGTGTACAACCCTACCCATATTGGTGAATTACAAACCTTGTTTCCATCTTACCAACTCAATGGTAAAAACTACCTCCACTGGTCACAAATGGTTAAGACTTTCCTTAAGGAAAAGGGAAAGCTTTCTCACCTATTAGGACCTGCTTCTGCTGTTTCAAATCCCAAGTTTGAGGGTTGGGATGTAGAGGATTCCTTAATCATGTCATGGCTTTGGAACTCTATGGAACCAGACATTAGAGGCGCTTACATGTTCCTCTCATCTGCTAAGGAGATATGGGATGCTATTACTCAATCTTATTCTAAGGTAAGTGATGCCTCTTTTAATTTATGAGATTAAGACCAGAATCTCATATATCAAGCAAGGTGTGCACTCTGTCACTAAATATTACAATCTAATGAACAGTCTTTGGCTTGAGTTGGATCATTATCATAATTTTAAAATGCAGTGCAGTGATGACAATGTCAAATTACAAAAGTTTGTAGAAAGGGAAAGAATTTTTGAATTCTTAGCAGGTCTTGATGTTGAGTTTGACCAACTTCGGGTTCAAATACTTGGTAAAGACCCTTTACCATCTTTGAATGAGGCCTTCTCACTCATCCGGGCAGAGGAGAGCTAGAGAATTGTGATGTTGGAATCCAAATCTGTTGGCAGCTTAGCATTCATGTCTATGAAAACCAACAAGGAAGCCCTTAACCACGACCAATAGAATCCTCAAAATAAGGAAGCTATCTAGTGCAGTTTTTGTAAGAAGCCACGTCACACTAGAGAGACCTGCTGGAAGTTACATGGGAAGCCACAGAATGCACGGAAAGAAGGGGCAAACAAGGATGGACAGGCCAAAAGCCCACTTCGCTTCACTGAACCTAGAAACTTTGGAGATTCTGATCAAGCTAGATCAGAACCAAAAGGACTTAACAAAGAAGAGATTGAGCGCCTAAAGAGCATTCTGAATTCCTTGGAAGGCGTTGGTGCATCATGTTCATTAGCCCAATCAAGTGATTTTCTAGTTCTCATGCTCTTAGTGCCTCATTAGTGTCTCTTAGGGATTCTTGGGTTGTAGATTCAGGTGCTATAGACCATATGACAACCTCTCATCATTCTTTTATTTCTTATAACCCTTGTCCTAGTAATAGAAAAGTCAAAAGTTGCAGAGGGCTCTCTTACCACTGTTGCAAGTCAAGGAACCATTCCTTTGTCCCTAATCTTCTCTTGAAAAGAGTACTACATGTTTCAAAACTTTCTGCCAATCTTTTGTCCATTAAAAGATTTACCAGAAACTTTAATTGATTTTCCATCTTTGATCCTAATTATTGTGTATTTCAGGATCGGGAAATGGGGAAGATGAGACAAAACCTCACATCCCTCCTTGACTTTCATGAACAAAGATACTCTTAACCCTATTTGGCGTCACCATTATCGTTTAGGTCATCCTTCTTTTAGTTTATTGAGAACCATGTTTCCTAACTTGTTTAAAAACAGTGATCCTAACAGTTTCCATTATGATGTGTGTAGGTTTGCCAAACATTGTCGTACTTCCTTTCCTTTGAGCAATAATAAATCTGAATTTCCTTTTACTTTGATTCATTCTGATATATGATTCATTCTGATATATGGGGACCTTCAAGGATACCTAATGTGTCAGGAGCTAAATGGTTTGTTACCTTTATTGATGATTACACAAGGGTCATATGGGTCTTTCTCGTGAAAAACAAATCAGAGGTCAGTGAGATTTTTGCTAATTTCTTTCATATGATAAAAAACCAATTTGGGGTGAGCATAAAAGGGGTCAGGAGTGATAATGCCCAAGAATACTTTAATCAAACCTTATCTTCTTTCTTTAAACGTGAAGGCATTATCCATTTTTCATCTTGTGTTGACACACCTCAACAAAATGTGGTGGATGAGCGTAAATATAGACATTTACTTGAAGTCACTAGAGCATTATTATATCAAATGAATGTCCTAAACACTATTGGGGAGAGGCTGTTTTAACTGGAATTCACTTGATAAACAGATTGCCTTCACGACCTCTAGAGTTCAAAGCATCGGTAGAAATGCTCCATAATTTCTTCCCCAGCTTTAATATAAATAGTCTAACTCCAAGGGTGTTTGGATGTGTTGGTTTTGTTCATATTCATGTCGTTTTGTTCATATTCATGCTCACAATAGGGGAAAACTTGACCCACGAGCCCTAAAGTGCATCTTTGTTGGCTACTCTCCTACACAAAAAGGGTATAAATGTTTTCATCCTCCCTCATATAAATCCTTCATTTCCAAGGACAAGTCATTTGTTGAGAGTCAATCTTTCTTCCCTAATACTTATCTTCAGGAGGAGATGGGGAATTATGCGGAAGATAAGTATAGGGAGACTAACTTCTTACTTGATTTATCTTTCCCAAATACACAGACTGAGTCAGTCACTACTATCCCTACACTACCTAACCAATCTGACCAAAATAAGGCAGAAAGTGCCCATCCAGATACCTCAAAAAATACTATACCTATCCCTAACCAGCCTCTCTTAGTCTACTCACGAAGGGATGCTATCCAGACCTTACCAGAGCAGGCTCAAGGATCTAACCCAGAATCAGGTCTTGAAATACAAAACCCTGAACTTGACGATTTGTATGTCCCTATAGCTCTTAGGAAAGGCACATGAACATGCACTAAATACCCAATTTCACACTACGCTTCACTTGACAAATGTTCTCCAAGCCATAAATGTTTTCTTACAAAAATAAATTAAAGTTCCACACCACAAACACTTGATGAGGCACTTAGGGATAGGAATTGGCAAAATGCCATGGATGATGAGATGAATGCATTAATTAAGAATCAAACACGGGAAATAGTGGATTCACCAAAAGGAAAAAAACCAGTAGGATGTAAATGGGTATTCACGATTAAATATAAAGCAGATGGTTCATTAGAAAGATATAAAGCAAGGCTAGTAGCTAAGGGGTATACTCAAACTTATGAGGTTGATTATCTTGAAACTTTTTCCCCAGTAGCAAAAATGAACACTATGCGTATACTGTTATCCTTGGCAGCTAATTTTGATTGGCATGTGCAGCAATTTGATTTAAAGAATGGCTTTTTACATGGTAATCTAAATGAAGAAGTGTACATGACAGCCCCTCATTGTTTGTGTGAATGACATCATAGTCACAGGTAATGATCTTGAAGAGATGAAACATCTCAAACTTAAACTTGCCCAAAAGTTTGAAATCAAAGATTTGGAGAAGTTGAAATATTTTTTGGGCATTGAAGTAGCTCGTTCAAAAGAGGGAATTTTTCTATCCTAACGCAAGTATATTCTAGATCTTCTAGAAGAAACTGGAATGATGGGGTGCATTGATACACCTATAAAACAGAATCGTAGACGAAGCGAGGCCAAAGATGATGAACCTGTTGACAGGGGTAGGTATCAAAGACTAGTGGGAAGACTAATTTATTTTTCACATACCAGGCTTGACATAGCGTATGCAGTAAGTGTAATTAGTCAGTTCATGCATGACCCTAAAAATGTCCATCTTCAAGCAGTGTATAGGATATTGAGGTACCTTAAAACTACCCCTGGCAGAGGGATTATGTTTAAGAAAAATGACAATAAAACAGTTGAAGCTTATACAGATGCAGATTGGGCAAGTTCAAGCATTGATAGAAGGTCAACCACTGGGTACTGCATTATGTTTTTGGGCAATCTTATCACTTAGAGAAGTAAGAAGCAATTAGTTGTGGCTAGATCAAGTGCTGAGGTAGAGTTTACAGCTATGGCTCACGGTATATGTGAGCTCTTGTAGATTCGTATCATCTTGAATGATTTTAAAGTTAGATGGCAAGGACCTATAAAGCTCTACTGTGATAATAAGTCAGCTATTAGTATTGCTCGCAACCCGTTACAGCATGACAAAACTAAACACATTGAGATTGATAGGCACTTCATTAAAGAAAAATTAGAAAGTGGACTTATTTGCACCCCATACGTTCCCACTACCAAATAGATGGCAGATGTATTGACTAAGGGGTTGGCAAATGCCCAATTTCAAGATGTTATCAGCAAGCTGGGAATGCAAGACATCTATGCACCTACCAGCTTGAGGGGGAGTGATGAAAATCAGAGCAGTTATTTAGGAGAAATTATTTCCTAATATAAAATAGGAAACAAGAGGATATCATGGATATTTACGTTAGGAAATTGATGTAAATAGGAAATATTTTAGTTACCTAAATTAAGCTAGGACTTGTGTATATATTCAAAGGCACTTGTTGTGCAAAATAAGAAAAAAGATTACTTCTTTCTTCACTTAGTAATTCCAAAACATAAGCATTGGTACTTATCTTTTTGATGATCTTGTAAGTCCACGCTCATTGAATGAGGTTTCCTTTATTTTTCTTTTGGAAAATGTTCTTGGCGAATCCTTACCATCATCGTATCTCCTTTGTAGAATTCTATCATTGCCGATGTTAATCAACGCGTTCTTTATAAGTCAAGTTTCTCTGCTGTATGTGAATGTTGGATAACCTGATACATGTATGTGAATACCAGTGAGAAGTGGCAAACATTAAGTTGTTTGAAATATTAATATATGGTCTTAGATTAAATGGGCTCGATACTATAGAGAAAACCTTAATATACATTATCCAAATTGTTCAAGCAGAAACTCTTCTGCTTAGGTGAAGACGTGTGTCATAGATGTAAACATGCTAAGACCTTAGTATCTGGTGAAATTTCAATGTTTGATTCATTGAGGCACATTAGTAGATATAATTATAGAAGAGACGATAGTTGAACGGCAGTAACAGTACTGTGATAAGATATGGAAATGATTTGCAATTCTATATTTGCGCTGTAATTCCAGCTTTACATCAATTTTTTGGTTATGCGTAATGTTGGGTCAATAAGATTTGGAAAAATTATTTTTAATGAGCTTGCGAAGACTGATGCTGCAGATGTGGCAGTCACATAGCCTTTGATTGCATTTTACTTTTAATGTAATAATTAATCTGGCGTTTACTCAGTCTGAGAATTATACAGACACATACAGACCCTGCGGTTTGCACATTGAATTCTTGTTGTTAGTTTGAGATTAGGCAAGGACATTCTTCTCATTTGGATTTATATATTTCCTCTATGCACAGTTTGATTTAATAAATCTTCTGGGTTGACAGTGACAAGCAAGGTGGAAGAATGACCACCACGGAGTCTACTTCACGGCCATCGCCAGTGGGCAACAAGTCTCAAGATGCTGCAGTGGGCATTCTTGTTCACATGCTGAGGACAGCACCTCCGCTGCGGCAGGATCCAAGTTATCATTCATCCCACTGTTTGAGAACTGAGCTAGAGGACGGGGTCGCTACAGCGTCTGGGTTCTTTATGCCGAGGAAGACAACAGATGCTTTAGAAGAGCTGAAGAGTTACAGAGAAATGAAGGATCTGCTACTCTCTAAGAGTGGAACTAGGGTGATTGGCAAAGAAGAAGCTTAACCATGGGCGTGTCTTGTCTGCAAACTCTCTGCTACAGCAGCTTTGGTCCAGCTTAAATGCCGCACAAGCACTCTTACAGGCTACTACTCCCCTTTCCTCTTCTTCATCTTCTTCGTCACCACCAAACACCTGAAATTCCTTTGTGCTAGCTCTTGACTCAATGACATCAGATTAATTACTAAATATATCAAATTATAACCAAAAAAAAAGAAAGATTGTATACGTAGCAAGTTAAGCATCCATGTTGATATCTGAAACACGACCAGTTACATTACTTGAATGTAATTGCATTATAGACAAATCCAAAGGTGCAGCTATTGGAGGCAAATTGTTGCCGTCTACGAACCTGGCATCCGAAAAATTTGTCACCAGGGGATGACGAGTGTGATACCAAATAATGATGCAGGTCCAGTGGCCGGTTCAATTGCATTCAAGGCTTCCCTCCATGATCACCAGATCAACCGGGAACTTGTGGGATTTGGACAGTTAACCAGAATCCAACGGGAAACCGTTTGTTGGACCCATCACTGTGCCAGGCCATATGGTATGTAAGTTATTTTGTGTGATGAATATGCAAGACTAGGAAATATTAGCAAGTGATGTAGTAGGAGACAGCAGCCTATGATGATGTCTTCTTCATGATCATTCTAACCTATTATTGTTAGGTTGGAAGGGCCAACACCTAATATTTAAATGCAGAGAGAAGCAAAACTAGGGAGATAAACTGTATGAACGGTATAACATAATTCAAGTTTGAATGCTCAGGTGGTTACTTTGATTAACTTGTTGAATGTTTCAACCGTTATATCACCATTTTGGGTTAAGGTGTTTGCTTCATGGAAATTGATGGCCTAATCAAGAAGCAATTAGTTTCTTTATAAATGGCTTGGAACAAACCGATATTGAATCGCTTGCAAAATCATGCCCCTCTTCACGTCCCTCCCCTTTGATCACATCGCTTTCAAGGTCAATAAATGTGGCTGCCTCGTGTTTAATGCTCATAATACACATTACAAGAAACAGTAACAAAATCACGAAGGTCTTCCTGAGAAAGAAACGAATAGATTTCTTAGCCAAAACTGATAAATGATAGGGAAATAGGCAGCAACAGCCATTGATTTGGTGGAAAAGAGTCAAGCTGATCTTGCCAATTTTCAGGGCATGACCAAGAGACCCAAGACGAATAAGCTGAAGCCATTGCTCACATATAATGCAGGTCCAAGTTACATTGGGATCAAGAATTAGGCAATTTGGAATTCGCAGTTTGTAAGGAGTATTAGAGGCAAGGAAAATTACGTAGAGCATAACATTTCTGCTGCCGCAGAACATCTTACAGCTTGGTAAACAGCCTTGCTTGCTCTGCTTTAGCCAATCTAGTAATACTCCGCAAGCGTTTATACTTCTATGTCCAGTCAATTCGTTCATTAAGGTGTTGGAGATGATCCTAAAAACGAAAGAAGGATACAAGATATCCATTACACATTATTTGAATTAGGAACAGGAGCATCTCCGCTCCAAATATCAAAGAGAAAAACCGTCAAATGTGGGCTATGAACAAAAGAATGCCCTGTGAAAAGGGACACCCTAGACCGAAATTAACCAGGACCATCTGCCGTAAAGTTGGACTTGCCTATCTAGACGCCTCCATTTTTGGCGCAGCTTGCATTCTCCACCAAGCAAAAAATAAAAATAAAAGAAGCCTGCGAACTCCATCAATGGCTTTACATAGACATTAGCCAAGTATGAAGGAGCCCTTACACAGATTGCTATACAATCTGCCCTTACAGATAAACACTCCCATAAATATACTAAATATCCCCTCAGCCACTCACCATCCTCATCCATTGCAAGCATTGCCTTGCACCGTTAACTATCATAAAGCATCTTTTTCAAAAAGCTTCTTGTTGCCATAACGAGTGTCTATAACCAAGATTGGTATTCGGGAATGCTAGTTGGAACGTTTTGCATCCTCCATATAACATCAGACCCGGCACCACTGTTGATTGAATAACTACTTATATCAAGTTCTCTTTCTTTCATTTACTACTCAATGCTACACTGTACGATTTACCCATGAATGACACACCGCATTTGCAACTTGATCATTTTAAAAGCAATAACCAACTCCAAAAATGCTTCTCGTAAGTCCAGTAATAATCCAAACTCAAGAAGAATAAATAATACCAAAAGAATTTTGTTAAGCACTTAGTTCATCCATGGAGATACAAGTTAAGTTTGATTTTAGTCACAACAAAAGATTTACAATTTGAAGACCACAACAAGCTCTGACATTTTGATGTTTCCAATTAATAAAGAAAGAATTGACTTTGTAAATTACTTCTTATTGAGAACCATGGCTTTATTTCTTATTCTTGATTAGCTTTAAAACTTATCAAAGAATTCTTATTCATGTGATACATTTTCTTCTAATTTTAGAATTCTACCGAACATCACCTTCAAAAACACCAAGAATTACAGAAGAATTAGAGAGAAGATGAAACTGTTATTCTTTTCTCTAAAGCTAGTTAGAGTCTATTGGTTTCAACTAATAATGAATATTATAGCCATTTGCTACAATTACCCTCCCACCCAAATCCAGTTCATACATTTTTCACTCGTCTAATTCCATCGCTAGATTAAATGATGATGTAAACTCATGTTTTAAGTTCTCCATCATGCTGTTTATTCACAAACGATATGGCTGTAAGCCTTCAGCTAGGTTTCCACTCCAAATATCATCATTTAGCTCTCACTTCTTTTCTCACGTAATATTCTTTGCCCCTTCAGCAACTTTGTCCACAAGGTTGACCTCAGGGTACGTATGTTGAAGATCATACATAAATTCTCAAGATGACCTTGTGTCCTACTATTGTATCAATATTTGCACCTACACTTTATTGTCTCTTTATATCAATCTCCGCTCCAAAATAGTTATCGGCAGTTTGGAAATCATGTCCATCATTTTTGGTAAATTCGATGAATTTACCTTATCAACACATGTTTCTAAAGTTGAGAAACATCAAATGCAGGATGAATTTGTGATGACTCCTACAACTCAACCTTTCCAAAGCGAATAAAAGAGACAACTTATACTTGATATTTCTATGCACAATGTTGCCTATAAGGGGTATATTGATGGGAATAAGAAACCACCACTTGTTACTGATCCTACTTTTATTCAATGGGACTGGGATAATTCATTGGTTATGTCTTGGCTTCTTAATTCCATGCATCATAAGATCTCCCGACAATATTTACTACTTGACACTGCAGAGAAGATATGGAAAGCTGCAAAAACCACTTAATCTAGTATGGGAAATGATGCTCGGATTTTTAAACTTCGAAACAAAATTCATGGCACAAAACAAGATGAGCTTATTGTCTCATGAGCTAGGTAGTTTATGGCAGGAACTGGATTATTATCAAGATTTTCAAGCCAAGTGTGTTGATGATACGATATTGATTCAAAACATGCTTGAAACGGAGCAAGTCTATGACTTTTTGGCTGGTTTGGACCCAGAATCTTATCAATTGAGAGTTCAAGTTATTAGTAGATCTCCTTTTCTCTCTCTTGAGGAGGCACATTCTTTAATCCAACAAGAAGAGACCAGAAGAAGTGTCATGCTTTATACTGCACCACTTGAGAAGTTGGGCTTAATAGCCCATATTACTCATAATCAGCCGAAGGATGTTACTTCTGATAAAGATCATTTGCACCATGATTACTGTGGAAAGGCAAGCCATACAAAAGAGACTTGCTGGAAGTTGCATGGGAGACCTTCTAGGGGTCAAGGGGGAAAACGAGCCAACCCTACAAGGGCTCAAGCAAATTTGTTAAAAACAGTAAAATCATCCACTTCAGTTGACATTCTCTCTTCTGATAAAATCCAGCATTTCAGGCGTCTCATGTCACAGTTCAACTCTTCCTCCGGTGCTACCTCCAATTTTGTCAAGTCGGGTAACACTTTTGGTTAACTTGACTTATGAATTATTGATTCTGGTGCGAATAGAGATATGACATGCATTTTTGAAGGCTTTCTTAATTACTCTCCTTGTCTACAAAGCGATAGTGTCAAGGTGACTGATGGGTCCTTAACTCCTATTTTTGGGACAGGTTCTATTGTATGTACTCCAAATATTAAGTTGTCCTCTGTTCTTCATGTTCCTCAATTCCCTGTCAATCTTTTATCTGTCAATGCTATCACCAAGGAACTAAACTGTAAGGTTGATTTTTTCCCTGATTATTGTATCTTTCATGATCTTCAAACAAGGAAGAGGATTGGCAGTGATAAAGAGCATGATGGCTAATAAATGATTGAAGACAGTCGAGGCTTGGCCTTCTTTGGGGAACATCAAGATGTCAACCAGGAAATAATAGTGGCATAGGCAATTGGGGCATCCATTTTTTGTTTTAGAAAAACTTTATCCTAGTTTATTTTCTAGAACTTGGTTTGATTCTTTATCTTGTGATGGTTGTGAGTATGTTAAGCATACTAAAAACTCTTACCATTTAAGTGATAATAAAGCCATTGTTCCTTTTATGCTTATTCATTATGATGTTTAGGGGCTTACGCAGACTACTTCTTTGTCCGAAAATCGATGGTTTGTTACTTTCATCGATTGTTGCACTAGAATGACTTGGGTGTATTTGATTAAAGCAAAAAGTGATGTTTTCTCCCTTTTAATCTTTTCATAACATGGTTCACAACCAGTTTGATGCTAAGATAAAAGTCTTGTGAAATGATAATGGGACGGAATACATGGATAGTAGGTTTGGTACTTATTTGGAGTCTCATGGGATTGTTCATCAAACTATTTGTCTTTATACTAGTGCTCAAAATAGGGAACTTGAAAGGAAAAATAGACATTTGTTGGAAGTTGCTAGATCCCTTATGTTTACTATGAATTTTCCAAAGTCATACTGGAGGGATTGTATACTAGCGCCAGCCTATCTTATTAATCAAATGCCTCTCAAAACTCTACAATGAAAGACTCCTTTAGAAGTCTTAAACGAGAAACATGGCTCTACTATTCCACCAAAGGTTTTTGGGTGTGTCTGCTTTGTCCATGCTAGAAATGTTGGGAAATTAGACCCGAGGGCCCTGAGATGTGTGTTCATTGAGTATTCTCCAACCCAAAAGGAATATAACTGCTATCAACCCCCATCTAGGAAGTTTTATGTCAATATGGATGTTATCTTTTGGGAGTCTAAACCTTACTTTGGCACTACACAATCACGTCTTTAGGGGGAGATTGGTGAAGAAGAAGTGCATGTGGCACTTCATGATCTTGTTCGGGGGAAGAATGAGGAGATTGATGTTCAAGGGAAGACTAATGTTCAGGGGGAGAATGTTGTTGGATGTTTAGGTAGACCTGATTTGTTGAAATACTCGAGGAAGAACAGGTCCGAAGGAGCCATCATGCTTCCTACTCTGCAAGAATCCTCGGGTGAGTTATCTTCTGATTCTGATTTAAATTTCCCATTGCTCATAGAAAAGGGGTCAAGTCGTGTACCAAACATTCCATTACTAACTTTGTCTCTTTGATTCCTTCTCTCCCTCCTATAAATACTTTGCCTTGTCTCTTTCCTCTATGTTTATTCCACAAGATTGGAAGGAAGCTATCAAAGATCCGAAATGAAAAGAAGCTATAGTAGAAGAAATGGAAGCTCTCACTAAGAATGAAACCTGGGAATTATTAGGTACTTCTCCAGGCAAGAAGCTAGTTGGCTACAAGTGGGTGTTCATAATAAAACACAAAGTTGATGATTTGATTGAAAGATTTAGAGCCAGATTAGTGCCAAAGGAATTCACTCAAACTTATGGAGTTGATTATCAAGAGACATTTGCACCTATTGCCAAAATGACCACAATCAGAATCTACTATCATGTGCAGCTAACTTGGATTGGGATTTGCAACAATTTGATGTGAAAAACGCATTCCTACATGGAGACCTGGAAGAAGTTTATATGGAGATTCCTCCTGGTTTTGATAATGAGAGAAATCAAGGAATTATGCGCAGATTGCAGAAAGCTTTGTATGGGTTGAAACAATCTCCCAAAGCTTGGTTTGACAGATTCAGCAATGCCATGATCTCTTTTGGGTATCAACAGAGCAATTCTGATCATACCATCTTTATGAGACACTACAAGGGTAAGATCATTTCTTACTGTTTATGATATAATGATTACAGGAGATGATAAAAAAGAAATGGTTCGGCTGAAGAAGCTATTGGCTTAAGAATTTGAGATTAAGGACCTTGGAAAGTTACAATACTTCTTGAGAATTGAAGTTGCAAGATCAACAAAAGGAATCTTCATTTCTCATATGAAATACATTCTGGATCTTTTGGATGAAACTGGTATGTTGGGATGTAAACTAGTAGAATCACCCATTGAAAGCAATCATAAGCTGCAAGCAGGAATTGAAGAATCAGTTGATAAAGGCAATATAGAAATTGGTTGGTAGGCTTATCTGTCTTTCTCACACTAGACCAGAAATTGCTAATGCAGTTAGCTTAGTGAGCCAGGTTATGCATGATCCTAGAGAATCTCATCAGTAGACTGTCTTTCGCATTTTGCGGTATTTAAAGTCAACCCCAAGAAAAGGTCTTCTTTTCTCAAAACATGGTCATCTTCGAATTGAAGCCTTTACAGATGCAGATTGAGTTGGATCTTTAGATTATAGAAGATCCACCTCTGGTTATTGCACACTTGTGGGAGGTAACTTGGTCACTTGGAGAAGCAAGAAACAAAGTGTGGTTGCAAGATCAAGTGCAAAAGTAGAATACAGAGTTGTGACTCAAGGTGTCTGTGAACTTTTATGGCTGCAGAAGTTGTTACCAGAGTCGAAGTTGGCTGAAGACGACAAGCTATCATTGTACTGTGATAACAAAGCTACAATCAGTATTGCTCATAATCATGTTCAACATGACCAAAAGAAGCATATCAAAATTTATCAACATTTTATCAAAGAAAAGTTAACTAATGGTGTCTTGAGCTTGTTTCATGTAACGTCAGAAAAACAACTAGCTGATGTTTTCACAAAAGGACTTAATAGTCAAGCCTTTCATACCACAGTCTGCAAGTTGGGCATGTGTAATATTTTTGCACCAACTTAAGGGAGAGTGTTGGCTATTATGTATAATTAAGGGTAGAAGTGTACTTTTCCTATATTAGGTTAACTATAGAGGTTTAATTGTATATAAACCTATGTATTATTATGTTTAAAAGTAAGATTAAGATAATACGAATCATAAAGATTAAGATAATACGAATCATATTATCGTTTCCTCAAAATCTTCATTATGAAATTCATACTAACCTCTGTCCAAAATTAACTTGAAACACTCAAAAGCTGCAACAACCCAAAAGAGGCTATGGTTTTATACTTATTCCTTTGGCACACCTCACATTTCTTGCTAAAATTCCTAACATTTCTTAGCACTTTCTCTAATGAAAAAACCTCATATATGTTCGCAAAAGGAAGGAAAGTAGGATGATGACTATTTTGCCGGTGTATGTGGATGACATCATCGTCATAGGTGATGATCACGAAGAAATCAACAACTTGAAGGCTAGTCTGGCAAGAACATTTGAGATCAAAGACTTGGGTCCATTGAAGTTTTTCTTGGGAATGGAAGTTGCAAGATTAAAGAAGGGGATCGTAGTAAGCCAACAAAAATATGTACTAGATCTGCTTTCTGATAAAAGTATGACAGGTTGTAAGCTAGCTGACACGCCAGTAGACACCAATGAAAAACTTAGTGACGTTGGAGGTGACCCAGTTGATGTTAGGAGATATCAAGATTGGTTGGGAAGTTAATATATTTATCTCATAAGAGACCAGATATTACTTTAGCTATCAGTTTAATTAGCCAATTTATACACTCTCCTAAGAAGGTTCATTTGGAAAGAGCTTACCGCATTCTGAGATAACTCAAGGGATCTCTAGGAAGGAGACTATTTTTTGAGAAGAAGGCTTAAAGAACTGCTGAAGTGTTTACTGATGTAGATTGGGTGGGTTCAGTCATTGACAAAAGATCTACTATTGGACACTGCTCATCTTTATGGGGAAATTTAGTGACTTAGCAAAGTAAAAGACAAAATGTAGTGGCTTGCAGCAATGCTGAAGCAAAGTTTCGTGCTATGGCCAATGGAATTTGTGAGCCAATTTGGCTCAAACGAGTACTAAAGGAGCTACAATTACCATTGGATGGTCCTATGAAACAATACTGCGATAACAAGGCTACCATTAGCATTGCTAACAATCTCGTGCAGCATGATAGGACTAAACATGTAGAAATTGATCGTCACTTCATCAAAGAAAAGCTAGAAAATGGAGTGATTGGCATGCCTTATGTTCCAACCACACAGCAAGTAGTTGATATCCTTACAAAAGGATTATTCAAGCCAAGCTTTGATGGAATCATTAACAAGTTGGGACTTATAAATATATATACCCCAACTTAAGGGGGAGTGTCAGTTTAGATATAAAAGGAAAGGAAATATTTTGTAATTAGTGAGTAGATACAACTGTAAATTAGTTTATTTAGTTTCCTAGTTTACAATTTCCTAGTTAGGAGTTTCCTTCTTTAGGTGATTCCTACATTGTATTATACTACAATTCTGTAACCTTTTTATGATAAGCAGAAAATAATTTTATTCCTCAAAACTACACAACCCATTTTTCATGTTTCCTCCAATAAATCAAGCATATATTTTCGTTGAGATATAAAAATACCTTCTTTACTTCTAGCAATCTCCATTCCAAGAAAGTGTCTCAAAGCTTCGAGATCTTTTACTTTAAATTCCAGCCTCAATGTTTTTTAAGATCATTGATCTCACTAGTATCATCATTTGTGATTATAATGTCATCCACATACACTTCTTTCTAATTTTTTCCAAACTTCACAAACAAGGTGTGATCAGCTTGTCCTTGTTTGTATCCAAATCTGCAAAGAGTGTCACAGAACCTCTCAAACCATGCTCGTGGAGACTATTTGAGGCCGTATAAAGATTTTTTCAGTTTGCAGACTCTCCCCCTTTCTTCTTTAGATTCAAAACCTGCTGGGATCCTCATACATATTTCCTCATCTAATGTACCATTTAAGAAGGCATTTTTAATGTCACTCCGGTGGAATCATCCAATCATAAAAGGTGTTCACGCTTGCACTAAACATCCTATATCTAACTTTGTTTCATATGATTCACTATCTCCTTACAGAGCCTTTGTATTGTTGTTGTCTTCTATTTCTATCCCACAAGATTGGCAAGAAATTCTTAGTGAACCTAAATGGAAAGAAGCCATGGTAGATGAACACAATTAGAATTCTTTTGTCTTGTGTAGCTAATCTTGGTTTGGATTTACAAAAACTTGATATTGATGCATTTTTGCATGGGGAGTTAAAAGAATAAGTTTATATGAAAATTCCCCCTAAATTTAACACTAAGAAAGTTAATGGAAAGGTTTGTCGATTGTAGAAGGCACAATATGGCTTAAATAAGTATCCGTACGACATGGTTTGATAGGTTTAGGAAAACTAAGAGCCATTCTGGGTATCATCAAAGCTATGCTAATCATACCTCATTTATTAAACAATGCGATGACAAGATCATAGTACTTGTTGTCGACATTGATGATACAGTACTAACAAGGGATAATATGGAGGAAATGATTCAATTGAAAAGATGTCTAGCGCAACAATTTGAGATTAAAAACTTAGGCAAACTGTATTATTTCCTTGGAATTGAAGTCACCAAATTTGATTTATCTCCCTGAGAAAATATATTTTAGATCTTCTCGAAGAAACTGCCATGCTAGGTTGCAAACCAACATATTCTCCGATTGAAGGTAATCATAAATTATAAGGAGGAGCTAGTAAATCAGTTGACATTGGTAGCTATCAACAACTAGTTGGAAAGTCGATTTATACTATTGATAAAGGCATATTTATCTCCCTAAAGAATTATGTTTTGGATTTTCTTGAAGAAACTGGCATGCTAGGTTGTAAACCAATAGATTTTCATATTGAAGCTAATCATAAATTACGAGGAGGAGCTGGTAAATCTGTTGACATTAATAGATATCAATGACTAGTTGGAAAGTTGATTTATCTATCCCACACCAGACTTGATGTAGCATACGTTGTAACTGAAGTAAGTGAGTATATGCATTGATCCTCGAGAGTCACATTCAGATGTTGTACTACATATTTTAAGGTATGTAAATTCTGCACCAGGAAAAGGGTTACTCTTCTCCAAACATAGTCGCCAAAAATTAGAAGGCTTCATAGACGCGTATTGGACACAACACGATGTTCTAATGATAGAAGGTCTACTTCTGGTTATTGCACATTTACATAGGTGGCAATGTTACTTGGAGGAGTAAAAATTCGAGTGTTGTAGCAAGATCAAGAGCAGAAGTTGAATATAGAGCCATGGCCCATTGTTGTAGCTTCAAAAATTAATCCATGAACTACAATTGTTGGATAAAAATTTGCTTTCCTTATATTGTGATAAGGTTGTTATTAACACTGCTCACAATCCAATTCAAGACAACAAGACAAAACATATTGAAATTGATCGACATTTCATCAAGGGAAAAGATAAGTTGTGGGACTTAGAACATTTCTCGTGTACCTTCAGAAAATCAATTAGCTAGTATTTTCACCAAGTGACTTGGCAATAAGACGTTTCATGTCTTGGATTGCAAGATGGGTATGCGATATATCTATACACCATCTTGAGAGGGAGTGAGCTGTATATTCCTAGTCTTGTGGGATAAGTTTTAGAGTATTCCCAGTTTTGTCGGACTTCCTTGTATAGGACCTAATTTATAGAGATTATTCCTATATACTCTTATATCACAAAAATATACGCGATTTACTTTTCTCTTCTATCTTCCTTTCATTATTTCAAAGTATAAACATGAGCCGTTTTGAGTATCACCAAAGCACGAAAGCAATGCTAATCATACCTTATTTATCAAACACTGCAATGATAAGATCATAATACTTATTGTCTACATTGATGATACGGTACTAACAGGGGATAATATGGAAGAAATGATTCAGCTGAAAAGAGACATATGCGGTTACTGAATTCCTTGAATAGGATTCATAGAAAGATTATTAAAAAAAGAAAAAAATGTTGGGTCAAGCTGCAAACCTTTTTCAGTAATCTTGCAAAAAATTTCCGCAGAGTCAATTCGTCAAGCACGTGACCTCCAATTCGATGGGTTTCTTCACACGCACTAAGCAGAAAGGAGATAATGTAGATGGAGAGGATAGGTGGGAGTAATATTTTCAGTTCAGATTGTTCTTGCTCGATAGCTGTCTCCTCCCAACCCTTCCAATTTCAGGAAGGAACCCAACTCAGTACTCAGTACTTGAAACATATATATCCATGAAAAACATTAAGTAGTCACTAGTCAGATAAACAAAACACCATTATCCATCAACCCTTTTGTTACTTGTATTTACATTGAGAAGCTAAACCAGCACCAAAGTGATATAAAACGATAGACAAGAATAGATACAAAACTAAAATGGAGGGAAAATAAGCTTCTAACCTTCTTAACTTTCTCTCTCGTACCCAACTGACTGTAGACCAATAAGACTGGCAGTCCCACGGTTACTCACCTGAGGTCCGTTACAGGCGGTGACACAGGGAAACTATGACCATGTATCTGGTTAACCTTCTCACAAGGCTAACTACCTCTCAAACCACTGTACTGGTTGACGGCATCGACTAACCAAAGTCGGATTGGAAGTGTGATTACTACATAGGCATTCCAGTTATCGCAGTCTTACAGCCCTTCAACGCCTTTCCCACCGCTAACACGGGTCTTATTGCTGCCGCCTCGTAGGAACCCTATTTCACTCACACACTCTCACTCGTCATTCCCCGTTAATGCTTCTGACAAACAACTAGTTGGCAGCGGAAATAGAAGCAACAGATTACCAGAATCTGATTGTCATAGACTTTCTGATACACATAATCCTTATACAAGGCAAGTGTAGAGCATACTTATCTCTGCAATCTTTTCTAAGATTGAACTACTTTAGGAGGAGTGAGAGAAGTGTTTAGAAGAGATATGCGAAGAAAAGCTTCTTCATTTTCTGATAAGATGAAATTTTGTACATATCTCTAACAAAGAGCAAACCCTCCTTATATAGACAAGGTGAAGGGCTGAAAACGTAAACTAACTTAGAGACATAATAATGTAACTTTAACAAAAGCTACCTAACCTTATCTCTAAGGAATCTACTTATACAAAAGCAGAAAATAATTCACTCAACTTTTACAAAAGTCAAAAAGTGAATAGTAAAAAGTAAACTACTTTTTACAAGAGTCTTAAAGCAAACAGTTGATACGACAAAAGAGGAATCTTGGCATAGTGGTTGTGGGGACCACAAAGAAACCTTTAATGTCAAAGTCTGCTTTAAGGACGAAACCTCCTCAAAAGCTGTGTCTCCTGATGAAAGGAATCCGATAGATATCCATCATGATTTGTCACGAATTGATTCGTGCCATGATTGAGTATTTGATGGAGAATCTGGATCACTAGAGCTGGTTGATTTATGTCGTTTTGCTCTGAGCTCACACTGATTAAGTTGGTGCAGGAATTCAGTTATCTCTTCTTCAGTAGGATTAGGGTCTTGAGCATCCTGGAAGATAAGATCATTTGAATGAGATGGACCTGCAACATTGGAGACTGTATCTTCTGTGTCATACTGAGGACTATTTGGACCAGGAATATCATGTTCTGGTGCTTCTGGTTCACCAGATATAAATTCACCGGGATAAGGTCCAATGGATGTAGTCAATACTGGTGCGTCAGGACAATGATTAAGTTCTTTGAGAAAATCTCGAAGAGCAATGAATACGCTATTCTGAAGTCGTGGCCAATACAGAGATGTATGATAATGCTGTGCGTTTGGCTCTGTATAGAGTTCACCAGTTGTAAGTTCACGGTATGGACGATGAATAATGAAGAAACAACGAGAAGATTGTCGTCTTTCTGAAGCAGTGAAAAGACGATGTTGTAAGATAATAACATAGCACTGTTGTTTCCACCAATCTAATGGTTTAAACCACTCAAGAAATGTCCATAAGAGAGAACTTCCATTGTTTATGTCACAGAGATCATGATAGAGATCTAGAGGAGAAAAACAAATGGCACAGGCATAAAGAGAGGATAATGCCCATAGATACCATAATGTGTATTCCGTAAAAGGTTCAGATGGAGTTAACACATGAAGGTATGGTGCCTTGAAATTAAACATAGCAGGAGTACCTACAAGGTTATGTTCAACAAGAGAACGGTGTAGATAATAAAACAAACTCATACGACAGAGAGAAAAAACTTGAGTTATAGTTCTAGGTCTTCTAAGAATTGGAGGAAAAGACTTTTTAGTAAAAGCAACGAGAGACGAATTAGAAGAACCTGCCATACTACAAAATTGTGTAGAAATGAGAAAATCTTTTTGTGATTTTTGAGTTTGAGTTAAGAGATACTTATAGGAAGAAAAAGTATCTGGAGGCCATGGAGGATGTTGTCGGAGTAGTGTAGATAGGTCGGAAATATACAGTAGAATGATTGACATCTGTAGTCTGTTATTTTCTCCATGGTAGTGGATTCTTTTGTAAGAGCTTAGATAAGCTTGAAGTGAAGGCTGCCACATGTGGAATGAAATCTCGAACATAGTTGACAATTCCAAGGAACTGCTGAATTTGTTTAACAGTGAGATTTTCATCAGGAAATTGTAATAGCTCTTCTGCTATCTGTAGGCCTGGTTGGTAGAATCCATCTTTGAAATGCATTTCCAGATATTCAATATCTGTCGTGCCAATAATACTCTTCTTGGCTGAGAGCATAATTCCATACTGTTGTGTAATATCCAAGAACTGTTGTAACAAGGCCTTATGTTCCTCATTGGACTTTGAGAATAGTAAGATGTCATCGATGTAAATCAATGCACTGTAGAGGATAGGCTGATAGATCTTGGTGATGGCTTTTTGAAACAGTGATGGAGCGACTTTAAGCCCAAATGGCATAACAGTCCATTGGTACTGAGCATTTGGAATGCAGAATGCAGTCTTGTATCGTTCTTCTGGGTGAATACCCAATTGCCAAAAACCTGCCTTTAAATCGAACTTTGAGAAGATAACTGCTTCCTTAAGAAATAATATCTGAGTAGATATTTTAGGCAGAGGAAACTTATCATCTTGCAGGAAAGCATTCAGAGGTTTATAGTCAATGACTAATCTCTTTTTTCCACGTTTCTGTTCTGAATGCTTATTGACATAGAACGCTTGGCAAGCCCAATCCGACTTTGTGGGCTCAATCAATCCTTGCTGCAACAAAATAGCACACTCATCTTGTGCTAGCTTGAGATCATCAGGATTTATTCCTGGATGTGTGGCTTTCGTAGGATTGATATCCTTATTCTTCTTGAATGGTAGACTTATGAAAAAGTCTCTATTCTTCCATAGAGGATTGCCATGAGTAAACTGTGCATGAGACTCTGGACAGTAGCTCAACAGTTTATCTCTTAGTCCAATGTAACATGTTGGAACCTGTGATAGTTCAAACACATTTTTTATGTCAGTGTATGGACTTATAAGGTTTCGATACCTGAGACCTGTGGATAATATCTGTAGATGCTTAGCTTTGCAGTAAACATCCATGTCGATAAGAATGTCTGGTCCTGGTAACATGCTTCCAAGAACTTTAGTCCAAACTGTACACTGAGGAAAGAAGCGTATGCCAATTTTGCTTCTTGTTTTTAACCCAATCTTGAATGAATTTCCATCAACTGCAGTGAAGTATTCGTCATGAGAAGTCCATGCTTCTGCTGATAGGATGTTGGGCTTCATGATCGTACGGCTAGAACCAGTATCCATAAACCCAATGACTTTGATGGGCTTATCATATTTATCCTGTTGGAATAAATGGATCTGGACATAAGGACGAACAGGTGCACGATCAATCTTCATACAGGCTTGCTGTTGTAACATATACAGAGAATCATCACTGGTAGATGCAGATGATTGTGATGATACTTCTTCATCAGTAGATACTGAAACAGCAAACTGAGTTTCACTATCCTCGCAAGATTGTTCCTCGAGAAGGTCTTCAATGTGAGACTGAGGATTAATAGGCAAGAAGCCTTGGAAGAAGAACTTCAAAAATACCAGGATTGGTAAGCGTTACAGAAAAATGAGGTTCTTCAAGAAAGCAATGCATCGGCGCAAAGAAGGAAGGCCTCGATGTTTTGTTTGTGGAAGCTTTGAACACTATGCTAACAACTGTCCATGGAGCGACTTTAAGCCCAAATGGCATAACAGTCCATTGGTACGGAGCATTTGGAATGGAGAATGCAGATCAAGAAAATCCTTAATAGGGGTCCAGTTCTGAAAAAGGCATGTAAGCAGCCTCATCTCCAAATAAAGTGCAAAGAGAAACAGACTTGCATTTGTGGGCTAAAAAATGGTCCCTTGGCACGTGGCTCTGTTACTAGGCCTGGCACGAAGACCCGTTGTCTTTCACATGACAATATAAATTAAAATTTACGGAATCTAGTAGTTTTTTCTCCGTTCAAGTTGTCATTAGTCAGTCGCCATTTGTTTCTCATTCTCGTTGCTCCTCATCTATACTTATCATCAACTGCAATTTGTAGAATGTAATCTTTTACGTTGGGTACAGGACGTTTTGGAAGGAGAGTCACGCCTTAAAAGCTAGCGTGTAAGGACAGAGAGTTCAAAGTTTTTATAAATCTTACATTAATTTTGTATTTAATCAATGTAGGATCTAAGTCTCATATTTTGCAATTAAATCAAATCGTAACATTGATCCTCTCATAAAGATCAATGTCTTCGTTGGTTACCGCTGACACTTCCAAGTCATCACTCCGAAATTCTTGTTGATCACGGCTGACACTCCTAGGTCACTACTTTGTGAGTCACCACTCCAAGACCGACTCTAATACTAATTGATAAGAACTTTAGGAGAGTCACATTTCAAAAGTTAGTTTATGAGAGTAGAGAATTCGAATTCTTTATAAATCTCATACCAATTTTATATTTAATTAATATACCATCTAAATCTCATATCTTGCCATTCACCAAACCGTAAGAGATAAGTTCAAAATAATGGCGATAACGTGTTCTTTTTTCTGGCTGAATAAAAGACTTGAGTATCTAGAGCAAAAAGAGGACAAGCTTTGGTGTAAAATCGAGTGATTACCGATAAGAACATTGATTCAAGTCTATATGGTGATAAGAACTTCGTATGCTTTTGGCCTTAACGTTTACATCAACTTCATATACGCTTACATGTCATTGATTAAAATTATTTTTAGTTCACAAAAAAAAAAACGAAAGACTTTTAAAATGCCTTTTGGAGCAACATTGTACTCGTCTCATTGAAAGGTCATACAAAACAGCCGCCCCTTGTTAATAACTCATTATTTTTTTCCTAAGATAGATTCCTGCAAAGAGCATGACAGACAAAATGGATCATCAGAAACACAAACTCAATATTATCTCGACTTCTACGATGCAATAATAAACCTAGAAACAGACACAATAAGACGTAAAAATGTCAAGCTATTACTAAGGTGGTAGTTGTTCTTTTTACAAGAACATATTGATTCCTGCTACATAACATTAGCTGGCTTTAGCTTTACAAGACTACTTTTTTATCTTCTCGTGATTGCTGTTTTGCTATAATGACATCAGTGCTTGAGGTGCAAAAGAAAAACAAAGTTGAAGGACAGACAAAATCCAAGACTTTAAAGGAACATACTTTGACAAAAAAGAAATGAATAGATAAAGATTCTATATAGTTTTCATTCACTCGGAGTGAATATGTTTTTAAATTATCAAAAAATTGAATTCATCAGTCAATTCAACAAATATAATTTTAAATTATTCATTTTTTAATTAGACTTTCTTTAATAATTTTTATTATTAAAAATTAGCTGGATTATTAATTAACCAACCTATTGTTATAAATTAACTCATTTTAGTAAATAATTATTTTTAAAAACTTAATATATATGATCAAATAAATTATTAAAGAGAACTTTTATTCAATTTAACTGTAAATTATTATTAATTATATATTTATAGATATTGGCATTTCAATAAATCATTTTAATAAAATTTTTTATTTATTATGTACTAATTTTGTGATTGTTTAATACTAATTTAAATTTAAAATTTTTTTCTTATAAGCTTAATTTTTGATACAATTTTTTGAAACATTGATTTTTTTTCTTTATTCCTTCAAGTAGAGTTTTAAACACAGATATTATTACTGTGCACAGAAATAGATGGGCCGGCCAGCAGGCTAAGGATTTCTTTTTGTTTTTCGTTTTTGTCTTTTGGGTGTGGGAAATGAATCTTTTGAATCGACAATTGGCTGACTCTGTATTTGCACATAAATCCAGAGTGTCAGATTCAGATATTGTCACTTTGGACCACGATACTTGACGAATTATCAACTGGGCTTATGCTTATTTATTTATTCACACATACTATAAATATAATAATTAAGGTTGCCTTTGGACCAGTTTAGACATGGAGCAAAATTAATTACTGTTATGATCAGTTCAAGAGACGTCTAATCTAAGTAATTAATCTTAATCCGCGTATCAAATTTGCAGGGAATAATAAGTCACTTTTAAGCAAGTAATGAATTTGTGTAGTAAGTGAAAGGCACTAACAATTTTATCCTCGAGAACGTAATTAAATTGGTGGCAATGATTTGTAATGTTAATAAAGTGGAAATTATTAGGATTAAAAGTGGGTGAGATCACTCGAAAAAATTAGTTTAAAAATAGAATAATAGATTTAAAAGTATCTAATTTTTTAAATTTAGCGTTAAATTTTTAAAATCTTTAATTTAATGACTAAACGGATACTTTTTTGTTGTTTAATAAACACGTCGATTTAGTAAAAATAATATTTTAACTTGTTATGATTTATATAAGTTTTAAAAAATTATATACTACATTAAAAAAATTAAAAGTTTTATATTAAATTAAAATTATTAAAACATTAAATAATATGTATCTTATTATTTCTTTAAAAAATATTGTAAATGGAGAGATAAGAGTGTAGATAAGTCCTTATTTATTGTTGTTGCTGTTGATTGATAATCTACAATGATAAAAGTTATTAATGTTATCTACAATTAATATGTCTTGGAGAGAAAAGCCTATTCTTAAAACTCTATTATATGAAGAAAAAGTCTACTCTTAAAAATCTATTATATAAAGAGAAATAATAAAAGATAGATTAGATTCACCAGTACCCCATGTTTTTGGTTATGTTCTTCAATTACCATTCCATTTGATTCAAGCATAGAACAGGAGACATTTCATATAGACCATTGAGGCCTGCCTGCACATGCACACTGCATCACTCATCCAACCACCGTAGTATTTGACTTTCAATTATAAGATTTTCTCAACATATAATCAAATTTTTATAAATAATATCAATCACAATCCCACCGCGCATTAACCTCTTCGATAAGCCTCCCAAATTCTCCCACTAGCTTGACTGTTAGCCTGTTTGGAGGCCTCTGATCTGATCGGGAGAATCGGAGATGGTTTACGAAATTCAAAACGGAGAATCGGGAATGGTGCGGAAATCAAGTTTCAGGTATAATTCACCGTTCGTACAGGTTTGCCTCATCGGGATGGTATGCTTCTGTTGTCCAGGTATGTTCAATGCTCTGTCCGGCATGGGAGGAGGAGGTCAGGTCGATAAAACCGCCTCAAACAACGCCCTGACAGCCCTTTACACGACCTTCGCCATCTTCGGAGTCCTAGGTGGTGGCATCTACAACGTCTTGGGCCCCCGCCTAACCCTCGTCTCCGGCTGCAGCACTTACGTCCTCTACGCGGGGTCTTTCCTCTACTACAACCATTACCATCATCAGGGCTTTGCTATCGTCGCTGGTGCCATCCTAGGAGTCGGTGCCGGCCTTCTGTGGGCCGGTGAAGGTGCTATCATGACCTCCTACCCTCCTCCGCATCGCAAGGGCGTTTACATCTCTCTCTTCTGGAGCATCTTCAACATGGGAGGTGTCATCGGAGGTCTTATTCCTTTCATTCTCAATTACCATCGTAGTAAAGCGTCATCCGTAAACGACGCCACTTACATTGGATTTATGTGTTTCATGCTCGCCGGAACTCTCCTCTCCTTGGCCATTCTTCCCCCAAACAGCGTGGTTCGCGACGACGGCACGCGCTGTTCCACCAGTAAGTACTCCAAGGTTTCCACTGAGCTGGTTGAGATTCTCAAGTTGTTTCTCAATTGGAAGATGCTTCTCATTGCTCCTGCTGCTTGGGCCAGCAATTTTTTCTACAGCTACCAGTTCAACAACGTCAACGCCACACTCTTCACTCTGAGGACTCGAGGATTGAACAACGTCTTTTACTGGGGAGCCCAGATGCTGGGTTCTGCTGGGATCGGGTATCTGTTGGATTTCAGTTTCAAGAGCAGGAGGACGAGAGGGTTCTTCGGAATCGGAGTGGTTGCTCTGCTTGGTACTGCTATTTGGGGCGGTGGGCTTGCCAATCAGCTCAATTACTCCCACCATAATATCCCTCCCTCTCTGGATTTCAAGGACTCTGGTTCCAGTTTTGCTGGACCCTTTGTATTGTACTTCAGTTATGGTCTTCTTGATGCTATGTTTCAGAGTTTGGTCTACTGGGTCATTGGAGCTTTGGCTGATGATTCTGAGATTCTTAGCAGGTTACTTCTTGTTAACTATTGGTTCATTCAATTAGATAGCCTGTATTATAATATTGTTTATTTATATTAACATAACTGCTTAAAAACAGATACGTAGGATTCTACAAAGGAGTCCAAAGTGCAGGAGCTGCAGTTGCTTGGCAAGTGGATTCGCAGAAAGTTCCAATGCTGACTCAATTGATAGTCAATTGGTCGCTAACTACTGTGAGTTATCCATTACTGGCTGTTCTTGTCTTGTTGGCGGTTAAGGATGAGACACCAACCGATCAAGAGGGTATTACTACTACTACTAGTGGGAACAACAGGCCGCTTGATGATGATTCTAGGCCTAACAAGCCTAATTTCTATAATTTGTCTCATTAATCCATCCTTCTGCTCATATTTTAATTTAAGATTCATGCCTGTAACTGTACTGGCCTTATCTATAGTCTTAACATATCCTTCTTCTTGTCAGTTCCTTTTTCTTTTTGCTTTCAACTACGAGCATGCGTAAGCGTCTCTTCTCTAGAAAAAAGGCATTCGACAGTTTCTTTTGATCGAAAAGTCAACGCCTGAGAAGTATTAGGAGTTGAAGGTAGCTCTTTTGTATTTTAGAGTTCAGATTCTCTTCGTAGATTTTAATAATTGTATTCATATGACCTTCTCTGAGCCTTCAAATTTATTGTTTTCTTGTAGCAGTAGGTCCAATCCAATGGATTTTAGAAAATTACTTTTGAGGACCACTTGTAGAGGGATAGAAGAGTTCAGCTTTTCCTCTTATCGTTAGGCATGAAATTGGAGTAGGAGAGCCCAATACGCTTTCTTGAGCAAGGCAGGAGTAGGACTATCATCAATTTGTTGGATGCGAACTTTCTTTAAACCACTTCCCACAAATTCCGCAAATCATGACACCGTAATCTTCCCTTGAAATTTACTTATATAAAATTGCAATTACTTAAAAAATACATAAATATGTCTACATCATCGAGAGATACCCAACATCAAACAACCTTGAAATAATGGTCAGTTATATTTTATGATTAAAAAATACAACTAATTCAATTGTAAAACTCAAACATTGATAAAAAACGGTTTACATTTCGGTTGGACTTTTAAGACATTGGTTATAAGCACCCTATTTTCATAGTGGCCTCGTAACCGTTCAGAATTTACCATATATATTTAACACCCTAAGTTCAAATGGCTGAGAACCTCATTTTAAACATTAAAAATTATTGGGATAGGAGAGTTAGGTGTATGATCATATGATGTGATGCCTCACATAAAAACCATTTACTTAACAACACCACAATAACTTAATACATTATTTGCAGGCACAAAAAGACAAATTACTTCGTAAGAAAATTACATTATCATCGCTAATTTCTTAAGGAGGGTTAGGAAATGGAAGTTTTATGCAAAGGAGATGGGAGATTCATGTAAAATTTTAAATGAGAAGAACGGAAGAATCAATCTTTTCGTATAAAATTGGGATATAAATGAATATTCATGAAGATTTAAGTCCAAGGGTCCAATTGATGTCAACATGCATTTGAAAACAATTAATTTGGAGTTAATTAGATAGACATTTCTAAATAAAACATCATCTTGTTTATTTCGTGACATTTATTAATTATAAGCTCTGTATTTAATATTACAAGGTTTAAAATTAATTGCCAAATGGGCATTGTTTGTAATACATAAATAGAATTATAACTGGACACAGTGAAGTCTGGAATATAATCAATCTTCATCACATCACACGGTAACATTAGGTGCATCAGCTTTATCTTCTACTTTGGCAGGCAAAAAAGCATCGGATTGCTTGGCCGAATCAGGCTCCTTAGCATCAACAGCCACAATTCCAGGCTGTGTAGTAGTTGCGACATTATCAGCTTCAACTTTGTTGTCGACCAACTGGGCAATCACAGCAGAAGAAATTGACTCAGCTTTTGTCTCAGATGATGAGATCACATCACTACCTTCCTCTGGTTTTGACTCTGACACGTCTACCAAAGGTGCCTCCTCTTTCACTGACTCGCCCCCTTCGCTAATCTCTCCTTCTTTTTCATCCCCATTGTTATTGTTGACCTCCTGTTCATGCATTTCTTTAAGTAAACTAACAGTCGAGATTGAACAATGTTTGAATGGCAAGAAATCACGAATATTCAGATTATAATTAACATGCAGAATCATATATATATTGAGACTTGGTAGAGGATAGAACCTGAACAGGATTAGTCTGCTCCTGATTATCAGGAGACTTGGCAGGAGTATCATTTACGAGAGGCTCTGTACGATAATTATCAGAGAATTCCTTTGGTTTGCTCGCACAGCCTCCCATGATGATACTTTATTCTACTCTTATTTTGTGTTGGATGGGGATGAAAGCGAGTCCTTGGAGATGAGGAGAAGCTAAAGCAAATGAACTAAATGCCTACAATTATAATGGGGTGATGAATTGATTATATAGCCTAGAACTTTCTTATATTTGATGGGCACACATTAATTTTAGCTTTGGTTTTAATTGTCTGGCCAATCTGTAGATTGACCATTTCCTTACCTATCATACTTGGCTATGATGCCTCCAAGTGGATTTCTGTCTATAGATGTAAATATTTTGGTCTATATTTAGCAAACACAAAACCACTTTTTTGTACCAATTTTGACATGAAAAGTGAAACTACACATTAGTACCATCGTATAACATTACTAATTATTGAAGAAGATAAACCTCGTATTGCCATATTAGCTATCAAGTGCCAAAATAATTGCATTATGAGCAAAACATCACAATGGAAAAGAATAAGTGAACATACCCTCCAGTGTCTATTGCTCTGTTGAAAAATACAGCTTTATCCCCTGATTTGAAGAAAAAACTATTGTCCTCATCACAACTGGTTTAATCTCAAATACAACTGCAAAACAATTTGTTGCAGAAAATGAGTTCAATGAAATCAACCCAAAGCTCTCCTTCCACGTTCCTAAAACACAATCTTTTCAAAAGATTCTATTCCCTTTGCTTGTGGGATTGAAGTGAGAAACGCGGTTCATCAAGATGAACTTTATCAGCTATTCTTCCAATTGTGGCATTATGCTCCTTAGTCTCTCTAGAGTGCGGATGGTCCTTTCCCTCTTTCGTTTCGCGTGGAGAAGTTACATGACTGCCATCACTAGAAGTATTGCTAACCAGGCTTTTGTACATTGTGAGAGCTTGAGCCATCATGTTAGCAGGATTGGCAGAATCACTGGGAAGTAAGATAGTTGTCCCCTAAGGAAGAAAAAAAAAACATGGAAGAAAACAAAGAGAAAAAGTTGCAGATAAGTGAACCAATTGCATATCTAAGTAAATAACAAGAAACATAGTTGAATAAAACTCTTCTTTACCTCCTTTGCAATATTGCCAAATGCTTGGATATAATGCTCAGCAATTCTCAAACTCGCTGCCTGCAAATTACATCACAAAGTTAGCTAATGGCTTGAAATTTGTACATATATGCAAATTGCAGATCATGGAAATTCAATTCAAGTGTACACAACGATGTGCAAGATAATCATTGTTAGACAAGTTCAAACGAATGTATTAGAACCAGGACGTTGCTCAACACAAACAAGAGAAGCAGATTCTTCTATTTAGAATGGATGGGCCAAAGGCAGCAAAGGTGAGAAGTTGAAAGTTCTACTTTGGCGGGTTCATCCCCTTCACTTGCCCAATTGACAATAATGAATGCACGCAAAAAAATGCTAAAAACTGAAACAAGTCAAAGACAGAATATACAATTTTCATCATGCTGTTACTGTTTAGAGATATGATACAGTGCACAAACGGTCTACTCACCAATGAGAAAAGCCTTACATCTCAGGATTTTGACCATGGATATGCATATAAGATCTAAATAAATGTTCTTGTCAGAATGAATGGAAGAGATGGAAGGATGCTAGTAGCATTAAGCTTTCACCATCTCAATACGGCTTATGTTTTCTGATTTACATGAAAACAGATACTACCGCTAGCAAAGTGCCTTTAGTCCACGAGAACATCTTGTGAACAATGTCCAAAGACACTAATCCTTTTGATATGGCAATCAATCCAATCACTTGCATTAATCCAGACAGGTTTTGTTATATTTAAAACTTCAGACAGGCATGGTGCCTTTCAGATCCACAATGCATAGTTTGTAAGAAAATCATTCAACTATGAGGATTAAAAAAACAAATACACTCACCTCCATTCCCCCGCCATCCTTAAGGGCCTGAGACACCACAAGAAGTCCTTTTGAAGTTGCTTGTGCTTTAGCAAGGATGGCTTGTGCTTCCCCTAATATAGAAGTATTATTATTGTTATTCTAATATACAAAACTGAGGATAACATGAGTCATTCATTGCCTCATGAAGTCTAATCAGTTACTTTAGAATTTAGATGGAAAAGACTAACAAACCATCCTCCAAAGTGAACAACTACATGACATACAGAACTGGTGGCCATCACCATCCCAGTATAGGACCCGAATCAACCAATCAACACCATAAGGTTATTCATTCCACAAAGATATACTTATAGCATAATAGGAAACCAACCTTCTGCTGCCAAGATCTGAGCATTCTTCTTTCCATCGGCAATATTGATGTTTGCCTGTCTCTCACCTGTTATGTGATGGACAAATAAAGATGATTAGGTCATTAAGACCACACGTTATATCCTAAGTTGGCCCAAAAATGAATTGTATTGGAAACTACTCATATTTTCCACCAACATCGAATCGACCAAATCAAACAAACTTTATTACCTTCAGACTCGAGAACTTGAGCTCTCTTCTTACGCTCTGCTTCTGCCTGCATCTCCATAGCTGCCCGCACTCCACGTGGTGGAGATATATCCCCTGAGTAAAAAAGAAAGCTGATTATTTATCTAGAAAATTGCAGTGGGCAATGTAGGAAAAAGATTGCTGCTCACGTATTTCATAGCGGAGGCATTGGAGACCCCAGTCCTTTGCTGCGACATTGATGGCCTCCTGTAGTATAATGGGAATGTTCACAGTAAGTTTATTTCCAATATGGTTGGGCTATACATTAATAAGTTTAAAATGCCAAAGTGCATGGAGTTAAGCTAACAAAATAAAACGAACAAAGGAATACTATGTCTAGAAAATCAAGGGTTGGCAAAAGCTAATTAGGAAGCAAGTGAAGGGTGGTGCAAGTGAACCCAGAACAGAATCAGTACATATGATATAAACTGACAGTCAATAGTTGAAAAAATGCAAAGAAACGTACCACAATCTTTTCGTTTAGAGTGTCTCGTTCCTCAAAGGTCTTGTCAAGAGTAATTTTACCAAGTTCACTACGCATAGTAGTCTGAGCAAGTTGAATAACAGCGTAGATGGGATTCTCGACACCGTAAGAGGCGAGTTTAGGGTCAACAATCTGAGATTAATATTAACATAATAAGTCTACGAAAAAGAAGAAGAAGAGGTTAAAAAGAAAAGCAAATCAAAGAGAGGAAAGGAAAGACCTTAACATAAAGAACACCATCAATAAGAATGCTGACATTGTCCTTAGTAATAGCAGACTGGTCGGGAATGGGAATAGCCTCTTCCTTCAAGGAATGCACATATGCAATTCGATCCACAAAAGGGATCAAGAAATGAATTCCTGAGGGAAGTGTTTTCACGTATTTCCCAAATCTCTCTATCACAAATGCTTTCTTCTCCGGCACTATTCTAATCCCCCAGTTCACCGGAGGAGTAATCTCGTAACTTCAAAATCATTTAAAACACTGACGTTTTAGCTTTCTTCTTCTTTCCAAACAAAAAGGAAATGTGGGTCTTGAGAGTTTTCTTTACCTATTGGAAGCATCGCGACCAGTGCGAAGGAGGCGGACGGGAGTGACAGAGAATGGAGCGGATAAAAGAGGAGGAGGATGCAATTGAAGATAACGTCGAGGAGAACAGTGGTCGTGGAAAACGGTAGCTGAGCGAACCGCGGCCGTCGGCGCCGTCGCAGCAGCCCACTGACGGCGCAGGGATGCTCTCATAACCCCTCCCAACATAAGTACTGATTTTGATTATGATTTCGTATCTGAAAACTCCGATCGCCTAAGCTTACAATATACAAAGATAAATGTGATTTCTTTTCTTATTCTAAAGAAGGAGAAGAAGAAGACTTTAAACCCTCACCTAAAACCTCTTTCATTTGCTGTCATCCATTAGTTATATGTATATCAGTTTTATCTTAATTTTTCATTTACTTCCTCGAACAACAATTGCCAAACTCATCGATCCTAATTTATTTTTCAATTAAATAATATCATTTTATTAATATAATAAAAAAATTAAAATCTGATCCGGACCAAAACTCAAGTTCAGGGCCCTTGATTCAGGCCCCCAGCCCAATGCCATCATACAAGGAAATATTTTCAGGAATTGGTTATCTCCTCCTCCTACTCCATGGAATGGAAGGCCTCCCTTTGACTCGAATATCTTTTCTACATGATAGTATTATTGCTTGATGAATAACGTTTTCTTATTAATATGATTGGAATTAGTTTTCTTCTTCTTGAAACTGTGAGCAATAAACGAAGCTAAAGATTCTTGTCCAATTCCAATTTTGATACAACAAAACAAGATCTAAGCATGTTCCCACAAAACAAGCTCAAATCACATAAGATACTACAAAAAGATTGAAACTTCATTTCGCTTTAAGAAGGTTCTCTGCATGAACTCAGGCAACGACAAGAAACCGAATGTCACTATCACTTGAACAAAATCTTATAACAGAAAAAAACTTGTCTATAACTTCACCAATCAATTCTCTTCAACAATGGTTCCCTTCTCACTAACATAGATACCATCAAGGAACTTCCTGATATCCTTGTTCTTCACATGGCATTTCTGTACAAAATAAACGGAGATTGCAAGATCAGTAAAGAGCGATCAAGTAATGAATCATTGGAGCATTGGTTGGCATGATAATAACAGAGATAATACCTGATTGATTAGAGCAGCGGATCGAGAAACAAACTCAATGTCATTACCATCCAATACCAACTCATCCTTAACCTTTTCAGATCGAATCACACTAACCCCTCCAAGCATATCCACTTTCCTCACCTTCAATTACCATCAAATGGACAAACAACACATACTATCAACACACTCTCAAGATGATTATGTAATAAAGAGCATTTCAGTACAATGAAAGGGGAAAAAATTACAGCAACTAAGGTAATAGCATTAACAATAAAGAACAACAAGCAATGAAAAATCATCAGTATATAACAAACCGAAATACGAGAACGAGTAAACAAACCTTCTTTTCGCCAAGAAAGTTACGGATCTCGATGGATGTGTTAGAGTTGGTGATGGACGCGTTAATGGGAAAATGAGCATAAACGAAGCGCATCTTGTACCGGTACCCCTTGGTAACACCAGTGATGAGGTTTCCGACGTGGCTGAGTGCTGTACGAATCGCAGCGCTCGTCTTCCTGGAACCGAACCAAGCGTCAATCTTTAGCTTTCGCTTTCCAGTTTCCTCGTCCTTCATTAGATGAAAGTCGAGGTTCAGATGCTTGAAATCTCGCACCAGCTTACCTCTAGGACCCTCAACCTCTATAATTTTGGCGTTCACTTTGATCTTTACGCCGTCGGGAATGTCCATCGTCTCAGAGGAAAGAATCGTCTTCATTGTAACTTCTTCTTTTTCTTCTTCTACCTCTTCGGAACACGACAACCCGACGGCTACGTAGAAGCAAGAGAATGACTCTACTCACCAAAAACCCTAGTGGCATTTTATAGTGTTAACTGTAATAATAAACAAAAAAAGACCCCAATAATAATCATGAATTGGGCCCAAACTATACACATAAGCTCAATTTTGAACTCTACTTTGTTCTTACCATTTTAGATTCGTAAGCCCGTGTAAGAAAAATATTCGTTAAGCTTGAGGCTCGCAGCTAGAATCTCGATCAGTCTAAAGTTAAATCTGATTATTTTCTTTTTTATTTAAATTTAAAAATTATCATCGTCTCATGCAAAATAATATTATTTATATTTGATATATTCAAACTTCAACCGTTCAATCTCAATAGGAATGACAATTTCGGCCCAGCCCGACTAGTGTTTTAGCCCGAATTGAGCGAGTCATGGACAGATCGTGGCTGACCATGGTTTGCCCAGGTTAGGCCACAGATCGACCAAGGTTGGCCTGCGTGGGCCACAGGAAAGCCTAGCCTGGCCAGTGGCCCGTTGGCTTTATCCGAAACGACGTCGTTTTGATTAAAACGATTTCGTTTTGATATATTTTTTAATAAAAATATAATAGACGAGCCGGGCCAGCCCGGCTAACCAGTTGCCTGAAGGGCCATTGGGCGGGCCACGGGCAGATAGGCTGGTCGGTGGGCTGGGCCGCGGGCCGGCCATCCTAGCTTGCACAGGCTACAGGCTAGCCTACAGCCCGTTATAACTAAGGCCAGGCTGGGCCGGGCAGAGGACGGCCCCGGCCCAAGCCCATTGCTATCACTAGCTTAATGCCTACAAATTAAAAGAACTTTGAACCCTACTTGAAATTTGGACAAATTAAATCATATTTGTCAATTTTAAACCAGATCAAACCGAATGAGTATAAATTTTTTTTCAATAATTGTGAAACCCAAGACCTAAAACCAGACTAACCTAAATTGAACAAAAGTGAGGTACAGAAACTCCAGACAAATCTTCATGGAGGAGTGAGACGACGCCTGTCGATGATTGGTAGAACTGCTCGTAATGAGATGGTATGAAAAGTCCGTAGTTCACTAACCAATCTACACAAACGTTTCCTTCACGATAGACGTGTTGTACTTTTGATGATTATATTCAGTCTCATTTTGGCCTAAATCACCCGAAGTAGTACAAATTTGTTATCCGAATGTAAAAAAATGTATCAATCATATAAATAAACGAACCAGATTTTCTGTTTAGACTTTAGAATGGATTGGACCGTGCTGCAAAGGCGAGAAGTTGGAACGCCTATTTTGGCATATTCATTCCCGTCAGTTGCACCAATTGACCACAACGAATGCATGCAAAATTATGCTAAAAATTGACATACCTCAAAAACAGAATATGCAAATTCCATCGTGCTTTTACTGATCATAAAATGATGCAAAGTGCGAAAATAGTCTAACCAACACGAGAAAAGCGTTACACCTCAGCATTTTGACAATGGATGCATATAAGATCAAAACATAAGTTGTTGACGGAATAAATATGGAAGAATGTTATTAGTATTAAGCTTTCACCACTTCAATGAGCCAATTATTTTCTGGTTTACATGAAAATAGATATTAACACTAGCAAAGTGCTCTCGATGAAAAAATAATTACAGTTGAAGGCATTTGTTGCACTTAGTTTAATAATATGCTTTTGTTTACTTTGCATATTGTGCATTATCTCGTTTTTATGTTATGTTGTCTAGTGGTTTGGTTTGTCTTAAGTAACCTTATATTTTTGTAGTGTGTTTAATAGACTAATTAGTAATTATTTGTATTTATCTTACCAAAGTAATCTAATAAGTACGAATAACTATTTATGTTCTAATATGTATATATATATATAAGCAGGATTTGCCGTTAGTAAAAACTTTTTATTAATTAGAATCTTAGCTCTTAAAATTGAAGATCAGATCTCCTGTACCACTTATGGTATACCTATCATTTTCCATTAAATCTTATCTACATATTTACGTGCCCTTAAATCTCATCCATACAGTTATATAAGGTCTAAATGTATGGATGAGATTTAATGGAACAGTATTGGAATAGAGTAAATGAAACAGAGGATTTGATGAGTTAGAATTAGACATGTCAATATTAACCCGGTCCGTGTACAGCCAGGCCCAGCCCGGTCTATGGTCAATGGATTTGCCCCAGTTAACCAGCCCATGGGCTGGGCCATAGGCCAGGTGGGTATAGCCCTTGGACTAGCAGGCCAGGGTGGACAGGCAGCGAGCGGGCCCGTGGCCCACCCACCAGCCAAATTTTTTTAATTATTTATTAAAATAACTAATAAATAATTTAAGTAAATTAAAAATTTGTAATTAATGTAATTCATAATTTTAACATTAATTTTTAACTTATTAACTTTTAAATTAAATTTATAATTAATTAAATTACATGTCCTAATTAATCATACCATCCCATTACATACATCTCAATGACTTTATTATATTATAATTAATTAATTATATGTTATTATCATTTAAGGTTGTCACATAATACATGTATTAAAAAGAAAGAAAGGTGGAAATTATATTAATTTTATGAAACATGAATTGGTTTTATCAATTCTCTCTTAAAACAGTTAATCAATATTTTAAATAAATTAAAATTTTGTAATTTGTGTAATTCATAATTTTAACTATAACTATTAACTTGTTAACTTTTAAATTAAATTTCCAATTAATTGAATTAAATGTCCTAATTAATCATACCATACCATTACATATATCTTAATAACTTTATTATTAATTATATATTGTTATAATTTAAAATTGTCACATAATACATATATTAAAAAGAAAGAAAGGTGAAATTTTTATTAATTTTATAAAATATGAATATATCATATATGATATGCTTATAAAACTCTAAATGTTTAAGGACGAAAAGGATTTAAAGTAATAATTTGGTTTTATCAATTCCCTCTTAAAATAATTAATCAATAATTTAAGTAAATTAAAATTTGTAATTAGTGTAATTCGTAATTTTAACTGTAACTATTAACTTATTAACTTTTCAATCAAATTTCTAATTAATTGAATTAAATGTCCTAATTAATCATATCATATCATTACATACATCTCAATAACTTTATCATATCATAATTAATTAATTATATGTTGTTATAATTTAAAGTTGTCACATAATACATATATTAAAAAGAAAGAAAGGTGAAAATTTTATTAATTTTATGAAATATGAAGATATCATATATGATATACTTATAACACTCTAACTCTTTAAGGATGAGAAGGATTTAAAGTAATAATTTGGTTTTATCAATTATCTCTTAAAATAATTAATAAATAATTTAAGTAAATTCAAATTTTATAATTAATGTAATTCATAATTATAACTATAACTATTAATTTATTAACTTTTCATATAAATTTCTAATTAATTTAATCAAATTTCCTAACTAATAAATGATTTCAGTAAATTAAAGTTTTGTAATTCATAATTTTAACTATGACTATTAACTTATTAAATTTTTGTATAACTTTCTAATTAAATGTCTTAATTAATAAATAATTTAAGAAAATTACAGTTTTGTAATTAATGTAATTCATAATTTTAACTATAACTATTAACTTTTCATATAAATTTCTAATTAATTGAATTAAATGTTCTAATTAATAAATAATTTAAGTAAGTTAAAATTTTGTAGTTAATGTAATTCATAAATTTAACTATAACTATTTACTTATTAACTTATAAAATATGAATATATGATATCATTGATATCCATATAACACTCTAAGGATGACTGATGAGAAGGATTTAAAGTATACTTATATCTTATATCAAGGTTTATATTAAGGATCTAAGGAATTATTCTTAACAAAATTTTAACTAGAATGACTTAGGTAGAAATGAATCTTCTAACATTAGAATTTAGATAGGAGAAAAAAATTATGAATGTAATTTATATACATTTAGATTAATTAGAATACAGTAAAAGAACTATTTTTAACTTAATGAAAAAAAATTATAAAAACAAATAAAAAAATATAAATACATATTTGTTTTTATAACCGAACTAGTTATATATTATTTTGGAATTCATACATTAGGAATAATAAAGTGAATAAGTTATTAATTCATTTTTAAAATTAATATAAATACATATATGTATAATGTATATATTATGTAAATATGAAAAGTAAAATAAAAAAATTACATTGACTTGTTTACAGGGAATAATTATGATAAAAATATCAATTTATCATTGCTATATATTTTTAATAAATATAAATTAGTTCATATTTTATATCTTTTATTTTGTATAAATATTTATGTATAATTTTACAAAAATACTATAAATGATTATGTTATAATTTATAATTTATAAATTGTAAAAAATACAACTACAGTTTTTAAAATTGTTTTCAAAAATTTTAAAAATATAATAAACGTCCGGGCTGACTCAGGCCTGACGAGCAACTCGTGACTCGGGCGGTTTGGGCCATAGGCCTACCCACAAGCTAGGAGTCTCGGCCCGTCCACCGCCCGCCTGTGACATTTTTTCAACAGGTCGGGCCGGGCCATGGTCGCATCCCTAGTTAGAGTTGGCTATCTTGTACATTAAAGTTGCGGCCCAAATATGCTTTTCTTAATATTAGAAAAATTAATAGAATCATTTAGCAAATTGCAAGAAATATTAAAGTAATTCTTGTATAAATTATCTATGGCATATTCATATATATATATAAATACTAAAAGAACTCTTACATACTTATATTTGAAAAAAAATTAAGACTAAACGAAGAATACATTTAATCAGTTAAAAAAGAATAAATGAAGAATACATTATCAGTTAAAAATGAAAATTTAATTTTACTTTTACAAGATTGAAAATTATAATATTTCTTTGTAAAAATTGTTCTTTTGTAACCATATGACTACAAATTCGAATTATAAAAATAATTTTTTTAAATTATAAAAATCGCATATATTAAAAACCCTTCTTTAATTCTCGTAAGGCGAAAAATCTTGGTAACAAAATGTGTCGACTCTAACGTGTACTAACATATAGACTTGAAAATAGACCGCCTAGAAGCTTGGACCCAGGTCTAAAATTTTACAATTGATCCCATGGCTTAAGGCCGATTGAGTCTAAGACTTCAGGTTCAAACTTGAACTTGATTAATTTAGACAACTTGAATTCGTTTAGACTCATGCCCAAGTCCGTTAAATATATTTTTTTAAATTTTAAAAATTAAAATAATATTATTTTATTTAAAAATTTTAAATTTCAGACTAGGTCAAATTGGAATGAAACTTCTAACTTTAGACTAAGACAAATTTTATCATTTCTACAGATATATTTTTCCTTAAGTGATTGTGTTATTTAAGGATAACAATGGCTTTATGGGCGTCTATGCTAAATTTTTTTAAAATTTAAAGTATAAAATATTGTTTTTAATTGTGTTCGGATTTGAGTTGTCTAAATTTAGACCTACTTGAAGCTCGATTTTTTTAAATAAAATAATTTTATTTTGTTTCAAACGATTAGACTTCAGACTAATCTAGGCCTAAACTTGGGCTCATAAACTAGTCTATTAAAACACCTAAATTTAAATTCATAGGTCGACTTATTGTCATCTTTAATATTATTCTTCAAACAATAACAATACAAATATCATGAATTGAAAACAAAGAAAAGTTTTTAGCGAAAAAAGAGGAATATTCTGAAGAGCTGAATTATAAAAGGTGAATCCTAAATTAAACAAAAAAAATTGAAGAAGAATAAAGAAAAAACAATTGAAGAGGTGAGGATATATACTTATTATATTCCTTATCATTCTAAGATAGATATAGAATAAGAACCAATGATGATGACTACTTGGATTGATCGGTGGTGAGCAACTTGCAAGGCATAGCTTCCCCAAAAGCTCGAACAACTCGACTTTCGGCGGGAATGAATTTGTGTGGCTGTTCCATCGTATTGATATTATTATTTACAACTTTTATTTTATTTTAAAATTTTAAAATTTTAACAAATCAAATAATTTGTTTTTATTGATGTAATTCTATCAACGTTCACTTACTAATAATAATAATAAATAAATAAATTTTAATTTTATTAATTAATAAATTAAAATCTTAAAAAATTAGTAAATAAAAATTAAGCGTTTTAATTCTGTTATCTGTATATATATGTGTGACGGGAAACAGAACAGACGAAGGCAAATATAGACAAAAGATAGAGGGAAGGACAGGGAATGAATGAATGAGGTAATTAATTAATTTTCTCTTCTTTAATCGTTTTTTTCTCCTCCTTAGTCCTTCCCTTCCGTTGCTATTGTTTTTGTTTTTTGTTAAGGAATAGAGAGAGAAAGAGAGAGAGGAGAAGAGGGAAAGGGAAGTCAGTTGTCCGGTGGTGGCGGTGGCGCTGTTTTTCCGTCCGACGGCCGCTGCTACCCTTTCTTTTATTTCCTTTAAGAAGAAACTTAAAATTTTTTTTGAATAAGCAATTAAACAACAGTTTCAGAATGAGGAAAATAAAAAAAAAGGTGTCGAGGATTGGAAGTTATGCAATAGCAACGTCAATGACGTATCATCAACCATGCATTACCTGCACTACCTTCAACATCCTCGCTCCTATCTACAAGCGCCTCAAGCACAATTCTCGCGAGAGCGACTACAAAGCCTTTTGGCTCTCCAGAAACCACCATATTTTGGATTCTCTGTTGCACGAACGCTCTTCCATTATTTGCCTTCAGGTTTCTTCTTCTTTTCCTTTCTTTCATCCTTTCTCTTAAATCATGAACCAACACATGCACATAAGTATGTATCTCTGTCGTATCTCTGTCTAAAGGAGTTCTGGGTGGGCAATCAAGAGCTTGTTCACTTGTACGAGAAGCGACTAGGTGACGCTGGCTATGTCTTCTTCCAGCTTGGACGCACCAATAACCGCGGTGATGGTATCTTCTTATTCTTCGTCCTTTTTTCGTTACTTTCTTCTTTTATTTACATTACAATTATATATTATAATTTTCCTCAATGAAAAAATATTAGCAATTTAAATTTGTTCTGATTTTGCATACCCCCACCGTAACCTCTTCCATTTACGTACAATATTGCTTGTTCCATGCTCAGGTCTGTTGACTGCTGTTCGGAAAGATTATTTCAGAGTTATTAACTACAGAGAATTGCATTTTAATGATTGTGGAGACCGTGTTGCCCAGTTGTTGCATGTTGAATTGGCTGTCCCGATTTCAGAATGTTGGACTAAAGATGCTCGCCAAGAGCTTCTGATTGTGAACACACACTTGTTATTTCCACATGATTCTACTTTGTGTTTGGTTCGATTACATCAGGTAGACTAATTCTTCAATGTCTTCTCCAGTTCATTTGGCAGCAATGCAATTTCTCAATGTCTCCTTACTGTTGTTGACTAACAGGTGTACAAAATCCTACAATATGTGGAATCATACCAGAAAGAAAACAAGCTTAACCCCATGCCTATTCTGCTTTGCGGGTCAGTATGCTATTTATACTTCAATCTTCCCATATATGGTACTTTTATGGAGCCACACTCAATTGGTTTCTTTTACCTGCATGTTTTGCTCTCTGCAGTGACTGGAATGGAAGCAAAAGGGGACATGTTTACAAATTCCTTAGGTCCCAAGGCTTTGTGTCATCCTATGACACTGCACACCAGTACACTGATGCAGATGCACACAAGGTACTTTCTACATCTTCTGATCAACAGCTGTGTTGCTTTTGCCTGAATTTCTCAACGAAGAAGAATATGCTTGCAGATTTTTGTCTTGCATTCTTCTGATATTATCCTTTCTTGTGCATAGTGGGTTAGCCATCTCAACCATCGAGGGAATGTATGTGGTGTTGACTTCATATGGCTTCTCAATCCCAATAGATACTCTAAACTACTAAAAACAAGTTGGAGTGAAGCAATATTTGGCATGTTCAAGGTATGAATCTCGCCGACAAGCCCCTCATTCTGAGTAATTTCAGTAACGGGTTTTGGTAGTATTACATCTCTAGATTAATCTTCTACACAATGAGTTATAAAGTTGGGGATTTTCACTTCTTTGAAGAGGAGTTGTTGTTTTGGCATCTCATTATATGCTAAAAAATGACTACTGAACATAAATTTATTTCTTTTTCATGGTAAAAGAGCATTGACTTGCCTTTTGTTTTGGTGATAAGTCTGGTCATTGCGAAATCTGTTTGACTTGTAAGGACAATATGGAAGAGGCCACTTTAAAATTATTACACTAGTTTTTCCGGAGTTATCTGTATGAATGCTTTTCTAATATGTAACCTCTAGTATGAAGCTTTACAGCATTTGTTTTGCATAATGCATACTCTTGACTACCAAAGCAATTTAGGAGTCTATAGATTATGTATTATGTTTCACTTTGTTAACTCTGTTTAATTTTGCGGAACACTGATTGCTGTTGTTCTTGGCACTCAAAAAAAGATCTTGAATTCAATCTCTGACGATGTAGTTGATTGATTTTTCAGGACCTACTTCGGAGAGCATCATTGACAGAAGATCAAGCTTTTGCTTTTCTGAAGGTTGATGATGATGGTGATTGCATTTCCTACTTGGGTTTTTGTGAAGCACTTCGACAGGTATCCCGCATATTTGAGGCCTTTGCATCATCTTTTTAATTCTGGTTACTAAATGGTATGAGATTTTTCCTCCTTTGAGAACCCAAACCGAATAACATCTGAATTCGCAGCTTAATTTGACTGGTCATCGTCATGGCCTCAGTGTTCAAGAGATAAATGACTTATGGATCCAAGCAGACATTGATGGAAATGGTGTGATTGATTATAAGGAGTTTCAGGTAACAAATTTTTGTCCAATGTGACATTCTTTGACTTAAAGCCATCTTGACACGGATTTTCAGATTAAGCCATAGACACAGAGGCGTCTTTTTTTTCAGTATCTGTTCATGTTTTGTATTACAATCTTATAATGCTTCATTTTTTTATTTGGTGATGGTGATAATGGGAATGCAGCAGCGAATTTGGAGTCCTATGTGGTCAGAGCAAAAAGATGAAATGAACAACGATGTGCAAGACAATTCTCTTAACAATGTACAAGTGCAAACCATTGGATTTAGCATAGAAAACGCTGTGCTTTTTCCTCCTGAAGTAGAAAAAGGAAGGTGGCCTGAAGATTATTATCTTTCCGATCATGCCCGTCTCACGGTGGTGTTCTCACCAATAAGAATGCCATGCTCACTATCATCAACATCCTGATACATGCCAAAGAGAGAGATGGTGTTTGATTTAAAGTAGAGGATCACAAGGATGAACAAAAGAGAAATATGAGGTCCATAGACTCCGCCTGTTTCTGGTCCTGCATCGATCTTGCTTCCATGGCTGGTCGGTTGATAGATTGGACAAGCTATTCACATTAATTGTGCTTTACTCTGTCAGAGTGACATGGAACAAGGAGGAGGGTTCAAGGAGAAGCAAGAAAGAAAGACAAAGAGCAGAAGGTCGAACAGAGGAAGAAGAAAGAACCTTATGAGGTAGACAGTAACATGCAGAGCAGAAACCTGCACAGCAATGAGCTTCTTTCGTTATTGTTTTTTGTGATCTTAACCGATGAATGAGGCCTGGCCTTCTTTTGTGTATTTGAAGAGAAGAAGACCAACTAAGTAAAGAAAAAGACAATGTAAATCTGCAAATAGAGATTAGTCACAAAAATGTCAAGTGTACATATTACATACACGAAAAAAATATTTAGGAATGTATTTTTGCCCCTTTTCTTTCTTTTTTTTAATACAGAGGATTAAAAACAAAAGTATAAACATGGCAGCTTTAAAGCATGCCCTGCGATGTAAAGTTCCTTGCCTATTTAGGAAAATCAAATGCAACGAGTCCGTTGGGGGCTCAGATAGAACATGCAGTCCTGGTAGTTCTCGCATAGCTATGGTCGCCAACCTATCTACGCTCTGGTTCCCCTCCTTATAAACGTATTGTAGCTTCACCTTCTAATCTCGATTCAGCACTGCTCTTATGTCCTGAACCAAAATAGAGTCCTCAGTCAGTGATTTTTCCGAGGAGGAGAGAATATTTATTATTTCGAGGGAATCCACTTCTAGTATGATTTGCCTATACCCATAATCCCAAGCTAATTTAAGTCCCTCGTGAACTCCCTTGAGTTCCGCAACTAATGGTAAGCATGCCTCAATGTTTTGTAAAAAACCTCCACACGCCCTTGCAGTCCTGAAATAGCCCCCAATTGTACCCCCAGAATAATCTCTTGGCACTGCTCCATCTGTATTAACTTTTTTCTAGCCTTCTGGAGATGGTTTCCAGTTGACCAGACGCCGGACAGGCAAACCCTGAGGGTTAATAACTCTTCCCGATACCACTTGTGCTTGTCGGACGTATGAGACATACTCTAAAACTATGTGATGCCCCATCTCCTGCCAATCGAAGCCCTCCTCAAAAATACTCTTGTTTTGTCACTGTCAAATATACCAGCGAGAGACACCAAAAATGAGTGGCCATTCGTCTTCCTGCATAAGGCCATTGTTTGTTAGATTAAACTGTAGCCACGTCTCTCCGGGTCAGTGAAAAAAGTCCGACTGCTACACAGCAGGAGATAATTGTTGCCAAAATTTTTGTACCCTGCGACAATCGCGGATAGCATGTACTTTGGACTCTTCTTGGCCACAGTACTGACAAGTGCTATCGGATGTTAAGTGTCAAGCAAAACGCTGTTGGTTGGTCAGCAATTTCTTGCTGGCTAAAAGCTACAAAAAGGAGCGGATCCGCTGAGGAGATGATGTTCCATATTAGATTTTAGGTCTCAAATTCTAGGTCTATGATTAAGTCGTACGCCGACGCTACTGTGTTCCATGAGTGCCGAGGCCCCAGGCACTTCTGTCGTCATCTTCGTCCTCTGTAGCAGGTCGAATCGTCTCCAAAGCCCCACAAACCGGAGAAGGGAGATATTGTTTGATGATATCCCATTCTCAGTTACCATCGTCCGTCACGTATTCTGTCACCTTCGTGTGCATCAACCTGGCGGGAAGGGGAGTCATCGTTTCGTTTACTAGTAGTATGAAAATCTCGATTTTCTTTTTGTTTTTTCATGTATTCTATATAGGGATGCAATGGGTCGTGTAGATGTGGGCCTATGTCTAGCCCAATTCAAACAATGTTCATTGCTCGTTAATTAAATTAATTCTTGAATTTAATATAAAATTTTATTGATTTGAGTTTATTATATATATATATATATATATATAATTAAATTAATACTTGAATTTAAGTATTAATTTATATTTTATATTAAATTCAAGTATTAATTTAATTAACGAGCAATGAACCTATATATCAGACTAAACCAAATTAAAAGTTATTATTTGCTTTTGACTTGGTTCAGTTTAATATTAATTTGATTCGAACCTATATCGACTAATTCTTATGTTCAAGTTCACTCCCAAACTCGAGCTTACTTTTAATTTGTTGGATTGGAATCGGACCTGTGAATATTATGTACGGTTAATGGAATTTATAGGTAACGTGTGGGATTATGATTGGGTAGACAACACATAGAATGAACGTCACCTTCTTGGGAGAAAGCGCGTGGTCGGAAGATACTATGTAGCTTCATAGATCGTGACTGCTACTTTCTTCGCCCAAATTCATCTTCCTCTCTTAGATGCTGAGAGTCGAGTTAGTGCACATACTTACGTATATGAATGGCTGCGGTATCGTTGAATTCGCTTCCTTTGGGATTCAGATTCAGACCTACGGATGAAGAATTGGTAGATTTCTACTTAAGATCGAAGATCAATGGGAAGCACGAAGAAGTTGAGGTTATCCGCGAAATTGATGTCTGTAAATGGGAGCCTTGGGACTTACCTGGTTCGTTTGTTCATTTTCCTTTTTTCTTTCAGTAATTATAACAATCAAATAATGATATTTAACTATGTTTGTCGTTTTGGATTGGATTCAGATTTTTCCATCGTAAAATCGAATGATCCGGAATGGTTCTTCTTCTGTCCAGTAGATCGCAAGTATCCCAACGGCCATAGACTGAATAGGGCTACCAAAGGCGGTTACTGGAAGGCGACCGGGAAAGACCGTAAAGTGTTGAAGTCAAAACTCGTTATCGGTCACAAGAAGACTCTCGTCTTCTACACTGGTCGAGCTCCTAATGGCCTCCGCACCCATTGGGTTATGCATGAGTACCGTCCTGCACTAGATGAACTTGACGGAACTAAACCCGGTCAGGTACGTACTATGTATCTTTTTCTCTTGTTCCATTGTTGTATGAAGCTTTATTTTTGGTTGAATAGCACATGCCCCGTCGTTCCTTGCACTGAAACATCATCCCCAAGAATGGATCAAATGTTAGTTTCCTGCTTTCTTATTGTTGCAGACTCCCTATGTGCTATGTCGTCTATTTAGGAAACAAGCTGAAAGCACACAAGTCGTTATTTCTGAAGAAGAAACTGAAAATACCGTTTCGCCACCTATCACTGTCCAGTCGTCTCCAGACGCTACACAATCTGAACTTGCACAGGGTCAAGAATCTCCAGTAAACATAGTAGTTTCTGACATTCCGCTTCCTGTTCAATACCAGTCCAATTGCTGCAATTCTTCTGAAGGGGGACGCCAATTTTCAGATTTAGCAACATTTGAGGTGAAGATCTTTTTTTTTTTTAATAATCATTTTCGGTGAGTTGGATTGCAATCTGTTGACTTTTCTTGCTTTTACTTGATGCTCTAGCAGGATCAACAATTGGAAGAAGTCCTCAAGTGGTTCAGTGACTCACCTCCAGAACCTCTAGATGAAAAACTTTTTCCCCCAGTACACTCACAGTTGCGAACAGTGATGCAATCTTCTTATTCTTATGATCCTATCAGCAATTTAAGGACCAGTGAAGAAGTTGATGTGCAGTGTAGTCACAACCTGAAAGAACCAGATACTTTTGTCTCTGAATTTGAACCAGATACTTTTGTCTCTGAATTTGTGGAATCCCTCCTTAACCAGTCCGATGATTACTTGTGTGTGGAGTCCAGTGTTGGAAAGAATCCAGTGATTCAAAGCGAGCATGTGGAGAAAATGACCTCTTATGATGAAACGCATACCTCCAGTCAACCGCAAGTCGCTGTAAGTTTAAACCACAAACTACTTACTGCATATTCATAGTTTTGCAGCCCTTTTCGTACTTGAATCTGTTTTACTTTTTGAAATACATTGAACTAGAACTGTTGCCTAATTGTGAACAAGTCTCGAGATTCTGTTGTGCCGGAGGTTAACATTGACTCAAAGCATACTTTTCTCTTGGAAACAACTCAGGTAACTTATGGAACACCAATATGGGACTCTAATGTCTGTCAAGAACAAAGAAATGCTGGTTCATTAAAGGAGTCATGTGATCCTCAAAGAGCTGCTCAGATTTCTGCAACAAATCAGTTATTAACTAACCAGACGAATGAAACTGACTCCGGAGAATTTGTAACTACGGGGATCAGAATTAAGGTTCGCAATCCTCAAGATCAACCGAGGACCGTCAATGCTGAGAGACAGGGCAATGCATCGAGAAGAATACACCTGCAGTGTAAATTCCAAATCCACCCCCGTAGATTTGGCAATAATTCTTCAGATGGGACCTTCAGCTCTGGAAATTGTGGATTGGACCTTAATAAAACCAAGGTAAGAAGCTCGTAACTCATGGAGTGCAGAAGGCTTGAGCTGATTTTTGTCTTGAGTTTTGAACACATTTTAATTCTGTATGCGCAGGAGGTTAAAGAGATTGAAAGTGATACTCGCAGTGTTACCAATGCAATGGATGAAAATCATGAGCCATCTATTTTTGTGACTGGCCGAAGCAATAAATTTTCTCACGAATGGGGGCATCAGAGTGGACGAAACATGAGAACGCAGACCGGGGCCTTAGAGCTCATTAGAGTCCCATCCGTGTTCTCAAAGGCCTGTACTGCTCATGATCCTGTTTGGTCAGTAGTTCTCTTTAGTGTAGTTGCGGTAGTAGTTGTCCTGTTCGTGATTCTAGTAAGCGCACGGAGATGGCTTATTTTGGAAATTGCATAGGGGCTGTAGATATAAGGTAAACTAAGTAGAACTGAATAAATGCTATTTGTATAGGGTTGTTGTAGATTGATGAATAGTCTCTGTTTAGTGTTTACATTTCAGGCAAATATGAATTATAACGACACTGCCTTGAGCATGAATCGTGAATTATATA
>JAOQMS010000010.1:12444-24174 GCA_027563885.1 Erythroxylum longipes | reverse complement strand
TCCAATACTTGATTAAACTCTAATCAAGAATATTCAACTACAAATTACAAATCCTAAACCTAGGAGTTTATAATAATATAACTGAACATGGAATGAACTACTCCCCTTTGAAGTCCATTGAACTCTAGCTATTGCTACATTTTCAAGAGGAAAGAGGTGCCTAGCCAAGCATTACTCCAGGAAGAATCACAACTGAGAACCCACTGGAAGTATCCTTGGTAGCAACTGTCGGTGGAGGAGTTGACGGTGAAGTGGAGAGGAGTGGATGATGGAAGTGTCCGAAAGTTTAGAGAGTGAGAGTGTGGGTTTTTTCTTTGATACTATGCCCGCTCTTTAACCTAAAATGGTAGGTTTTTAAAGAAAATGGGTTATGGATCGGGTTACACAGTGGATAACTTTCTGAAAATGGTTCAGGTATTCGAAGGTTCGCCACGGCGAACTTTTCTCGAAAGTTTTGTTGTATTGTTGGCCGCTTTCGCCATGAAGACAGAATAAATCTTCGCCGCGGCTAACTTTTCTCAAAAGTTTTGTTTGGAACTCTTCATTCTTCAGCGAACTTCCTATTGCACCTGTTCACTTGTTGACTTGAATTCAGCTCTTTCCTTGACTCTACATCTTCTTCTTGAGTCTCTTCTCCTTGAGTCTCCTACAATGAACAAATGGTAGTTTGCAGTATCAATTGTTCTCAAAAAATTAATTAGTGCAATTAATACTGATTTCTGACAATTTTTACTCTCAAACTACATAAAATAAAAGTAGACACTCAAGAGTCAAATTAAGCATAAAATCTGGAAATAAGAGCCAAGAAGTGTAGTAAAGATCATGAAAATGTTGCCAATTTATATGATAAACTTGGGCTCAATCAAAATACATGCATAATAACACTATAGATTTATACTGAAGTTATAGTTTTTAATTTGAAAATGATCTAAAATTGCTTATATATTAGGTTGGTTTCATCTGGAACATTCTCAAGAAACATAACATCCAGGTTCAAAGAGAAGATTGATCTTTGAGGGTTATATATAGAAGAATGTCTCTCAGGCGACAAGAGATTTTTACTATCAAGAGTTTGAGGTATAAAAAGTATATTCTTTTTTATTTCTATCTAATTAATTTTATACATTAGTTAGATCAATATTGTAGGTTATAAGTACTTATAGTAATTTTTCCTTTTCAGAAACGTATTCCAAATATGACGTGGTAATTTATAAAGTATGAATATGCGAGCTCGTACACGTTATAGAGACTTTCTTGATGCGCTACACAAGACTGGTGCACGATCTTCATATATATCTGAAGAAATATGGAGTCGTTGGCAGCAGTATTGGACATTACCTAAGGCACTGTCCACTTCAGAGCATAATTCTGCCAATAGACATGGAGGACCGGGGGGAGAGAGTCATCCTGTAAACACTGGAGGATCTATGACCCACCAAGAGGATGCAGAGAAACTTGTAAGTGTCTACACTTTACATTTATATTCTAATTTTTTTATTTTGATGTATTTCAATTTAATTTGATGTTTGAATTTTGGAATGAAAATATATGTGTATTATGGAGAATGATAATGTTATAAAAGTCTGGTGCATATATGGCTGTGTTTTTTACTTACTTTCTTTGTTCAACATGAGATAAATATCATAAAAATAGAGAAAACTCAGCCGAACTTTTTAAAATTGTAGTTTACTTATAACATTTTATTTTGATACATTAAAAGTCTATAGGTAGGATGCCTATACCCCATTAGCTCTTTTTGCACAACCACACTAAGAAGCATGATGGTGTGACTTTTGTCAACACTCGATGTAGAGAAATTAATGTATGTGAAATTTATGCTTTAATATTAATTCTTAATAATTATCACTTATTAGCATAAACATTGCTTCCTGATAGGAACAAATACAAAAAAGCATTCAACGACAATCTCAGCACTCTGAAATTGTTGTTAAAAGTTAGGCATATCTTGACGCAGTGGTTAGTAGGGACTGTTGTTGAAGGATCTTCGGCTTAGGTTCATTTGCGAGCACATATTATTCACAATCCTCCATGTCTAATACAATTACATCTAGTAGGCAGGCGACATCCAATGAGAGAGTCGTTCAGCTTAAGAGCATAGTACAAATACTAACAATTCAGTTGCAACAGTCGATGAAGTACATAGCCTAGCTCTGTAATGAGATGGATAAGTTGAAGAGGAGGGGCAACACCTCATCGCTTCAGTCAGATCATCCGCTTTAACTAACTGCATAACTTAGTTTTACTACTCTCAAGTCATTTTGTATGAATTACATATTTATTGTTGTAGATAATAATTTTTATTATCAATTAAAATAATTTTTAATTTATATTATCATTTAACTTACTATTTAGATAAATTAAATGTAGAAAAATTCAATATATTATCACCAGATAATTGTAGAAAAATTCAATCATAAGATTACTAATAAAAATTGGAAAATTAGAAAACAATATCGATGCATTTACTGACGGAATTATCATATTCGTCAGTAAATTTAGTCTTAAATTTACCGACAGAATAAGAACATTTATTCGGTAAACAATCTACCGATAGAAAAATTTACAGTCTTTTTCGACGTGTATGCAATATTCGTCACTAAATTTGCCTATGAAAAATAATTTACTGTCGTTAAATATTCCGACAGATTTTCAATACTTTGTCCATTGGTAATATTTACCAACAGAATATTTTTTTTTCTGTTGCTATATTTAGCAATGAAAAAACATTGTTCGTCAGTAACTTTACCGACGAAATATTTTTATTCTGTCGTTAAAGATTACTGACGGTCATTTCTCCGATGACTCATATGGTCGGTAATTTGTAAATTCGTTTGTCAACAGAAAAACTTCACATTCGGTTAGTAATTTCCATCATTAAACACCTATTTTCTTGTAGTGGCTGTAGGTTGAAGTTTTTATTTAAAAGATGCATTAAGAATGAAAGTTCTTTTGACAAAATATATTTTTAATTTCAAAAGTATACTTACAAGTGAAAGTTTAAGGATTAAGTTATACCTTTTCCTTCCTATTTTACTTTAAATAAGGCTCGTAGTTTGGTATAACAAGAATCATTTTGGTTTTGTTCAATTTTTTACCGTTGTTTTGGTGTGACAAGTGAAATAAAGTTTCTACTGACAGCCTATATCTAAAAAATCATATAGACTCATCATAAAGCGGTTGGTTCGCACGGAGGAATGATAATAGGAATGAAAATGAATATAGTGATGAATGAGAATTTATATTATTATTATAATTATGATGGTTGGTTAAGAGGAAGGAATGATTACCTTTACCATTAATAGTGGTTAGTTTGTAAAAAATATTGAGAAAAAATTTATTAATTACAATATATTGATTAATAAATAAATTATATTTTAATTAATTATATTTTAACTAATTAATTAATATTTTAATTAATTAATTACAATATTTTAATTAATGAATGAATTATATTTTAATTAATTATAATATTTTAATTAATTATATTGTAATTAATTATAATTTAATTAGTATTAAAAATATTTTTAAAAAGAGTTCCTATTAAGGAATAAGTTTCATTCCTTCACTAAATGGAGGGTATGGAGGATTCCTCAAAAATAAGATATCAAACTATTGCTCCTATAATAATAATCAACATCCAACAACTCACTTTTCATTCCTTACCTATTAACTCCTTCCCAAATCCATCAACCAAGCACCCTCTCAAAACTTTCCCTTTCAAAATATGAAAATTTGTGATTATAGGAACACAAATATATTGACTGACATATAGAAAACAAAAATTATATTAAATCTGTGGTTTATAGTTTTCGGATTGGGTTTAGATCTCATATGATTTCGATTTTATTGTAAAAAGATGATATGCAGTTAAATGGACTAAGATTCGGGAATTGTTCATAAATATATTATATTACTGGTCATGTTTCTCTAAGTTGGGAATCAATAAGCAACTTTCAGTCACGCAGCTTAAAAATGCTGGACGTGGGGAATGTAAGACCCAGTGGTAGTGAAGATCCTGAATGATCATAAAAGCGTAGAACAAGTAAATAAGTCTTTCGGGTCTGTATGTAATTAAGGAAGAAAAGCATGTGATGTATGCCAGTTAAATATGTGAAGCAGCATCTGAACTGTCCTCAATGATATCTTTTACTGGTTAATTTAATTTGATAATGCGAAATTGCACTTTTTGAAATTATATATATATATATATATATATATAATTCGAAACAAAAAAGCAGCAAATTCAAGGCAATAAAAAAATATGTATTTTTTTATAAAATTAAACAAAATTATTCGCAAAATTCCAATTTGGGGCTCATTCTGAGCACAAAGCGAGGGGGATGGGGATCGTTCAGATTCGAATCACTATCTTTTCGGGTCCTCGCAAGAGGCACATCAGGAAAGTATATCTATATCTATATATATATATACACATATACTTGTTTCCGAGACCGATTACAAATGGGATGTTAAGTAATTAAAGCAGATGCTCTTTCATTTAACATCACATTACCTTGTTTTTAGAATGGTCAATTGGCTTCACCAATTAGCAACATGACATTACCTTCAGATCCGCTGTGTTTTATATCACCCATGTTAATTTCATTTGCTTTTGGATCTCTGGGAGACTTATTTATTGTGATTAAAAACTGATATGCTTTTGAGTTACCAATATTTCAGTTGAAACATATCCAAATGACTGGAACCACACCGGCTCTCTGATAGGGACCATTAATCCCACTTCTTCATATTTTGGTGACTGTTAGGTTTTGCGACAAATTGATATCTAATAAGTGATAATGTGAACATCCCACAATGGAATATACGAACTTTGTTAAGTTGCTTTGACGTTATACAGATTTTGCAAAATAGACCTATATATATACATATCCACCAAGTAAAATTTTTGTTTTATTAGCACTTGTAATTTTATTATAGGAGTGTTAATTTTTAATTCCTAAAGCACCTTTATTCTTTCAAAACATTTGTATTCGTTAACGATAGTTGATAATAGTTTACTACCTGATCCAGATTGAGAAGAGCATTTGCTGAAGTCAAACCTGCAGGAACTGGAAAATGAGATCGTTAAGGAGTTTTAAACAAAAGTGAGAAAAGTATTTTGTCGTATTACATTCATCTAGATAGTAGATACATCAAATATGACAATAGTTGATAATAGTTTACTACCTGATCCAGATTGAGAAGATTTGATGAAGTCAAACATGGAGGAACTGGAAAATGAGATCGTTAAGGAGTTCTAAACAAAAGTGAGAAAAGGATTTTGTCTTATTACAGTCATCTAGATACATCAAATATGCACTAGTTGTTATGAACTTAAAAGGTTATTCCGAGAATAATATCTTGAAACCAAAAGCAAAGACTCCGCGGACAGACAAATGTCAAACTACAAACCAAACCAAACCCTAAAATAGACCAAAAAGATCAACCACAGAATTTGATAAGAATATGAAACTGATCAGAGTTTCTCTTATAACATGGCAGAAAATAATCTGGATAACTCTAGTTAACCTTGTAGCACAATTTCCTGATTTCTCCTACGTTACCGGTGAGAACACCAATCCTGCCTATGTTTAACATTGACTCGGTGAAGTCCTTAAAGAAAGTAGATCCATGAGTTGCGTACTGCAATTCTACGTAAGCTTTTGTCTCACTGTTGTCAAGCAGAGTTGAATCAGAAGTGAACAGCCCCCTCCTTTTGTGGACAAGTGTGTAATAATGATCAGGGTCGAAAGTCCTAACGCTTCCAGGATCCATTTCTACGAGTGTATTTGCATCTCCTGGCTTGCATTTACTCTTCAATCTCGGTATGTACTCTGAATCCAATCTGGGATCGGAGTCACCTTTTCCCGTAAAGTTGTAAAGCCGAGAGTTAAATGAACTGCAGTGAGAAGTGCCTATGGTGTGTGCACCTGCATGCACAAAGAGTTTGATTCATCAGCACGTTTGCGTGAAATGTTCATGTGTAAAGCTAAGAGCAATAATAGAGGCAACAATTCAGCACCTGAGAGGACAAGTAGGTCTTTGACACTTAGACCTTTAGATTGAAATGATGATATCAACTGAGATATGTTGAAAAATGGTGGTGGTAGATTTAGTAATGCCTCAGTTGAGTTGGAAATTCTTCCATCTCTTCTTCCACTTTCAACTTCATAGTATGGACCCTTGGTCTGGGATTTATTTGTTATGCCAATAAGAGATCTATTAGCTTTTCTTTTCTTTTTTTTTTCTCTTCAATATGGTTTTCATTTACAAATTATATAACTGAAGAAAATGTTAGTTCATCAATTATCACGTACCGCCACTGTAACATCCCTAGCCACAATGGCCAAGATATCTGCACAAGAAACCAGTCCGGGACATTCCTTCTCCACAGCAGCCTTGACTCTATCAATGACTTGGAATCCTCTTAGGCTAAGATTTGGAGTTCCAAATTTTTCAGATTGATTGGTAGCAGAGTTGAGCAATACTGAACCATCACAACCCTGTGAACATCGTAACTTGATTATAATTTATAAGACGGCGATGCAGCAAGTCAACTCCAAATAAATCCTTAAAATACATTCTAATATTCATGACACTACACCAGAAATACCTTTCACTGTTATGCGATAGGAGCTTTTATATGCCAAAGTTTTGCGGTATTTCATAAGCTTTTAGCGTAAAGGAAAAGAATGTGAGTAAACACCTTAGGAATTGAGGAAACAGTAGTGAGTTGCTTACCCTGACAAAGCAATCGTGAAAATGCATTCTCAACAAAGGACCACTAAGGCTTGGAGCAACTGACATTACATAATCTATAACCTCCTTAACTACTGCCTCAGCCCGTGGGCATGTCTCAGAATAAAACCCCACTTTCAACTGAGCATTGACGAACTTGACGACAAGTAGCAGAAACATCAGCTGGAGGAAGAGACGTGAGAAAGGTCTCGATGTAGCCATTTCCTAGACGCATGAAAGTAATAGATAACGAACCGTGCTGATTAGCTTGTTGAGAAGGAAGCTAACATTAAGCATCCCTTTATACTTCCTTTGACCTCATAACCATTTTCCGTAAAAAGCCGTCATTACATGACACTTGACCTGTTACTTGCATTAAAATAATGACCTGGATTTCTAAGCCTAGTGGATACTTTCTTAATCATTGGATTGGTTTAACTATGCAATTCTAAATAGCTATTGACCCAATAATACAAGAAACCGTGGATTGAGATGGTGAGTCACAACTCGTTCGTCTGACATAATCCCGTAAATCAGCATGAAAGGTTTGTACAACCAATGATAGGAGCGTCCTAACAACACACAAATAATATGTAGGATCACACTCTTCTAAAAAAAATAATATATAGGATCACATTATCAATATAGTTATAAAAATGGCTGGAAAACAAGTTTGGCCCTTGCTAGTAATATATCATACTATGCATGTGTTAGCTCAACCGACGATTTGTTAAACTATATTTCCAAATGAAGCGCCCCCATTGGGTCTTTGACATATCAGTTCTTTCTTATGCTGCCACCTGGAGCTGAAATTCTCTGGCAATCAAGCATGTAGCACAATATGATTAAGTAACTTTAATTTGGAAGCGCGGAGGCAGCCTATATATTTTCATTATGATCAACCTGTAAAGGGTAGTTTTATATCCGATATGTTAGCCCCCATGGATTTACGTGCAAAACACCTTTATGGGCCAATTGCAGCAAGATCGAGTAGGCAACCGTGTCTAACAATTCATTCCTGGCGATAGAATGAACGTAGAATTGTTAAAATTCCGGCCACCATATTGAAGTCTGCTTGATTACCCTAGAAAAGTTTGTCCAAAATGTTATTGTGTGTTATTTAACAAATGAATTTGATCAATCTGTGCTCTTGAGGGCGACATCTTGATTCCTGTCTCATCAAGTTCAGTAGATGATGAGACAGGAATTAGAAACCTCCCGAGGAGCATCCATCCAAGTTAATGTATAATTTCAATAAATTATGACGAAGATGTAGCGGGAGAGAGTAATTCGGATGTTAGAAGAGTTCATAATAATTCTTCAGAAAGTGCAGCATATTAAATTGTTATGTTTGCCTTAATTTTGTATGTTGGCCTTTATCCTATATTGTTTATGAAAATAGGCCTTAAGTCTTTGGTCTTTTATATACACAGTTCTTGTCTTGTATTGGCTAGATAACATAAGCCTTTTGTCTTTAATTCCTATATAAGGAGTCTAGTGGTGGCTTTTAGAAGATAAGTTACTACTTGATGGAGGTTAATAATACAAGTGTTTAGCCACCTTATTTGTAAGAGAGCTTTTGTACTCCACCTTTATAGTGAAGATTTTTTTCTAGCTTGCCGCCCAAGGTTTTTTCTCGTGTTGGGGTTTTTCTCAAAAGTTCCTGTGTCCCTTTTACTTTGTGCTTGCATTTAAAATTCTTGCTTCCAATGGGTGTTATTTAGTGTTGTTTTCTAGCTACTTTCTTTGTCGATATAATTCCTTTAGGCTGTAGCCACTATAACAAATTGACATCAGAGCTCTGATAACTTCAGCATCGACAAAGTTCGATATTCCATCACTCACGTATAGCACAATGTTTTCTATGTGGCAAATCAAGATGAAAGCAATCCTTATTAGTCTTGATTTAGATGAGGCACTACTTGGGGTGAAAAAAATGCTTGGTTCAAACCTAAAGAAGGAGAGGAAGAATTTGAAGGCACTCGCTCAAATTTAGTTACACTTGTCGACAAAGATTCTTCAAGAAGTAAGGATACAATTGTTGCTGGTTTATGATTGAAGCTTGAATCACTTGTCATGACAAAGAGTCCAGCAAATTGCTTATACACTAAGTCCAGGCTACACTCGTATAAATTACCAGAAGGTAAGTTTGTTAAACTACATTTTGAAGAATTCAGAGAGATTATCAATGATTTAGAAAATCTTGATGTTAAAATCGATGATGAGGATTTGGCTATGCTTTTGTTATATCATCTGCTACCATCATATAATAGTTTCCGTGACACTATGCTTTATGGAAAGGATACTATTACCTTTCACCTAAAAAAAAGATACTATTATTTTGGATGAAGTTTGTTCCAGTTTGTTGGCTAGAGAAATAGTGGACACTTAAAGCACGAGGAACATGGAGAAGGTCTATATACAAGAGGTAGATTGATTGAAAGGAACAATGAAAGAAGTTCACAAGTAAGGTCCAAGTCAAAATATCAGAATCTCCGTTGCAACTATTGTAAGAAGCAAGTTCATATTAAGGATGATTGTCTCAAATAGAAGAAAAAGAATCAGAAAGGAGATAATGGAGGTAAGAACAAGCAGAAATCTTCAAATGAGGGTAGTATTGCCACCCATAAAGATGACTTTGCTCTAGTGGCTGATGCCACAAAGAAGAGTACAGAAGTTCATGTGATAGCTCATGTTGATGATGATCGAAGTAACTAATGGACCATGGATTCAACTTGCTCATTTGACTCCTCACAAGGATTGCTTTCACACATATGAATCACTCGATCAAGGATTAGTAATGATGGGAATGACAACACTTGTAAGATTGCAGGCATAGGAAGTATAAAAGTTCAGATGTATGATGGGATAATGAGAACCTTATCAGATGTAGGGCATGTCCCTAATATGAAGAGAAATTTGATTTCTCTAAGCACCTTAGAAGACAATGGTTGTGAGTTCGTCGAAAAGAATGGTTCGTTGAAGATCATCAGAGGATCACTAGTAGTCATAAAGGGATATCAAAAAAGGAAACTCTACATTTTGAATGGCAACACCGTTGAAGGCTAGTCTATAGTTGCTGAATCATCTATGTTTGATGAAGAAGTAACAAAATTATGGCGCATGCTATTAGGCCATATAAGCAAGAGAGGCCTTTCCAAATTGAGCAAGTAAGAACTTTTTGGAGACCAAAAGATTAGTAAACTAGATTTTTGCGAACATTGTTTATATGGTAAATAAAAGAAATTTTTTATTACTCCTGTTAAACACAATACTAAAGGAACTCTTGATTACATCCATGCTGATGTTTGGGGCCCATCTCGTGAGATATCTCTTGGTGGTGCTCATTACATGGTGACTTTCATTAATGATTTTTCAAGGAAAGTTTAGGTATATTTCTTAAAGCATAAAAGTGAAGCCTTTACTGCTTTCAAGGAATGGAAGACCATGATTGAGAAACAAACCGGGAAGAAAGTGAAATAGTTAAGAATAGATAATGGCTTGGAATTCTATTTAGGAAAGTTCAATTAGTGCTGTAAAGATCAGAGAATTGTGCGTCATTTGACCATTCCAAGTACCCCATAATAAAATAGTTGGTTGAAAGAATGAACAGAACCTTATTAGAAAGGGCAAGTGCATACTTTTGAACTATAGACAGGGGAAAAAGTTTTGGGTAAAGGCAGTCTCAACAACTTGTTTTCTGTTGAACATATCTTTCATGCATTTATTGGTTTAAAGACACCTGAAGAATTTTGGTTAGGTAAACTGGTAAATTATGGTGACATTAAAGTATTTGGATGTCCAACTTATGCACATGTAAGTGAAGGGAAGTTAGAACCCAGATCAATCAAGTTTACCTTTTTTGGATACACTCCGAGAGTTAAAGGGTATAGATTTTGGAATCTACAAACTTCCAAAGTTTTCACATCTAGAAATTTTGTGCCTAATGAGGCATCTATGCTACATCAAAAGGAGGAGTTGACTGTTCCTAATGTTGTTGACAATAACATTGAGAAGAATGAGATTGGAAGTAAGGTGAAGCTCCAAATACATTCTGAGAGTCATGATCAGGATGTTAAAGATACTCAAGTTGAGGTGGAGCGACAAGCCAATCAACCTTCTCGTTCTATTGCTATTGATCGTCCCTGTCGTTTTAATTAAGGTGTACCTCGATAGAGGTTGATTGAGGAAGCAAAATATTGGGATTGCTTTTGTAGTTGTTGAGGAGACAGAGAGTTATTTTGAACCTGCTAGTTATAAGGATGCAACTACTTATCTAAATTCTAATAAATGGGTTGTGGCTATGCAGGAAGAAATGGAATCATTTCAAAAGAATGACACTTGGATTCTAGCAAAATTACTGAAAGGTAAAAGAGCAATCAAGTGTAAATAGGTGTTTAAGAAAAAGGACAGATTCTCATAATTGAAGAACTGAGGTATAAAGTTAGAATTGTTGCTAAAGGATTTGTCAAGTACCGGGAGTTGACTTTAATGACATTTACTCACCCATTGTGAAACAGAGTTCCATTTGACTGTTTCTTAGTCTTTTTTCATCTAATGACCTTGAATTGGAGCAACTAGATGTTAAAACAACATTCCTGCATGGTAATTTAGAAGAAGAAATTTACATGCTGTAACCCAAAATTTTTCAGGTTGAGGGTAAGGAGGACCATGTTTGTAAATTCTAGAAGTCGTTGTATGGTCTCAAGCAATCGCATCGATAGTGGTATAAACATTTTGATATGTTTATTTTAAATCTTGGTTTCAATAGAAGCAGTTATAACTCTTGTGTTTACATGAGATCAATCGACGATGGTTCCTTCATGTATTTACTGCTTTATGTGGATGACATGCTCATCGCAGCTAAGAGTGTTGGGCCCCGTTTCTGTAGTCCAACTCCTTGGGTCATATTCGGAATACACATATCCTATCCTAACATTTAATCGAAAATCTCATGATACTCTTTAATAC